>PVKA01004262.1:0-100790 GCA_004027165.1 Ctenomys sociabilis
TTTACATATTTGAGTGTTTAACTGAAAATACTATTTATTCATTTTCAGAGATTTAAATTACAATAACCTCGATGAGTTTCCCATTGCTGTCAGGACACTCTCGAACCTTAAGGAGCTGTAAGTAGTCAGGACAGTTTTAGTCGAACTTTACTCTTTGTGAATTTATTTTGAACATATGTGTGATTGTTATACATAACGTAACTTATAGGAAAAATTTTAACACCTATATAAGTAATGGCTAAAAAGTACACTCAAAATATATTTTAATTGATGATCATCAGTTAATATCAGTTTTAATTTATTCTTTTCATACAGGGTCTCACTACACAGTTCAGACTTGTAGTGATCCTCCTGTCTCAGCGTCCCCAGCACTGGGATTAGACATGCGCCAACATTCCTGGTTTCAGGGCCAGCAGGACACAGAGTTTCAGGGCCTGTATGGCATGCAGTACTAGGGATCAAACCTAGGTCCTTGTGCTCGCCAGGCAGGTGCTTAGACTGCTGAGCTATCTTCCCAGCCCTCAGTTTTAATTTATGATGGATTACTCATCTACCTATGTTTAAAGTACTTCATACTTCTCTAAGCCGTATTCTTATGTCTATGTGTATACACATATTCTCCGTGTATACACTTTGCATATTGTAGAACTATAACTAAATTCAGCTATTGCTGAGCATTTCTAAAAAGCCAAACTTTTCTAGCTTTCATAATATAGAACTGGATGAAGAGAGTTGTATGTGCTTTGTATAATTCTAGATACCTTCACATACTTTTCATTATTCACAATATCCCTGAAATGCTGCATGAGCCTTACTCAATTTTTAAAAACACAAGTTTACTAAGAAAGCTAACTCTCGGCCATTAGATTACAAGTATATATCATAGAAGATAAAATTAGTCCGCTTTTCTTTGTACCTAAACAGGAAGAATAACATAAAGAGGTAATGTTCTAACACTTGCAAAGGAAAATAAACCTCGAACTTTATTACCCTGGCAGTGAGAAATAAGACACACAGCCAAAGGAGGCAGACATGCTGGCCCTGCACCCTGGGCATGCTGAGATGGAGACTGAGCCTGGGCGTGGTAGCACGCACACCTCTAATCCCAGCACTTGGGAGGCTGAAAACAGGAGGATCTTTATGAGTGCGATCTGTGTAGTGAGCCCCTGTAGACCCTGTCCTAAATACATTAAAAAAAAAAAGAAAGAAAGAAAGTAGACAGGGAGCTTCTTTATATGAAATAATCTTTCAGCAGTCTGCCTCAGGAAATGCCACCTGTGGCCCTACTGTAGGGTCTTCATTGTACTGGGTTAGGCAGCCCCAAGACGGCCATCCATCTCATAGAGCCATCAGTCCATGTAAGATTCAGAGGTCATGGGCTCTGGTCCTGTGCCTTCAGACAGCATTACCCTGACAGATGAAAATCAGTTTGTTATTACAGACTCAGGACATTTTGTCCTGATAAGAGGATTACTTAAATCTCTACTCCACTCCAACTTAAGTCAGTTTTCTCTTCTGGTTCCAAATGGGGTAAGAAGGAGTAGTCCAAATCCTCTCTTCAAAGATAGTTGGCTCTATTAGAAATTAACATATGGATTTTCTTTTTACAATGTTAGATCATAAATTTCTATAAAGGACAACCACAGAATCTCTATTCCTTGTCCATATTCTTGAGAGTAAATGGAAATAGCAAACTTATAAGGAAAGAGGCATTTAATTTTATCCTCTGGCTATTAAAGGTGCTGATTATTACCACAGCAGGGGTTGGGAAAGGCTAGTAAATAATTTTACTAACACATGATTCTCTATACCTTTTTCTTTCTAGAGGATTTCATAGCAACAATATCAGGGCAATACCTGAGAAAGCATTTGTGGGCAACCCTTCTCTTATTACAATGTAAGTAACCAAAGTGTTTTTGGATTTGTGCATCTTAATACCTAGACTAGGTTGCACTTATAAATATAATGCAATGAATGTTTGATATTTGCCTGAGTTCTGTCTGAGCCACAGTAATAATGTGTACAGAGACTCATATATGGAGATATTTGGCAGGTTTTCTCTGAGCACTGAACAAACATGTTTAAAACATTTTTCGGATCTACAATGTATATTGCACTGTGCCTGGTATTTTCCGATGTCTTGTTGCATTTTACAATTAAGTTTGTAAATGCTTATAGTTATCTTTGTTCTCTAAGACATAAAGTGAATTTTAGATCATCACCATAAAGGCCACATCGTCACTCAGGATTTCAACTCAAGAATACAAGAAATATAAATTATCTTTTACAAAGAGGGATCTTTTTTTTTAATTTATTTATTTTATTGAAGTACAAATATCAATCAGACAGTTTTAAGACACCTTAACAAGACAGATTCGATAAATTAATACACTGCAAACTGTTTTCATACTGTTTTGGTATCTTACAAGGTGCATACATGATATTATACTTACAGACATTATCATAGCAGATGGCTCTTATCAGTAAATTAAGAGTGTAACTGTTTACTTATCTTATTTTTTATACCTGAATTATATCAAAAATTCAATAATTATTTACCTAGTGGATGACCATAGTACTAAAAGCCGACATAATATCCTGTCCTACCACCATTAGTGCAGATCTTGTCTCTCATAGAATTATGTAGAAGCACAGTGTTATCTATCCCAACTGTACTGTCTATACACACACATCATGATTTTTTCTTTCTATACCCCTTCCTTTGTCTACACCTGTCAAAGGTGGGCACTCCATTGTCATTCAACTAACTTAGGTGCTTGAATTCGACAACACAATCCAACACAGTCCAGCATTCCACAACAATAGTGAGTTATTCAAAGAAGTTGTCGACCATAGCCATTTACAGCTCAGCTTAATATTATGGCCCTGCGATGTATACTTCATTTTTTACAAATAATAGACTCCTGCCTAAGATGGTATGGGGTAGGGTGCAAGGAATATTGGTTTGTTTTTTGTTTTTATTTTGCGGAACCAGGGATTGAACTCAGGCCCTTATGCTTGCCAGGGAAGTGCTTATTCCATTAAGCCATTTCCCCAGCCCCAAGGAATATTGTTTTATGGTAAATCTCTGCACACCAAGCCATGTATTCAGTCACATTTATACAAACTAGGATGTCATCGTAGAAAAGTTGTATGTTCTGAAAAGGAGTATCTGAGGATTTTTATACCATAAAATAATAATAAAATTGTCATAACTACAAAGTATATCTAAATCCCTACAGAGACATTGATGATATACATAGGGGAAAATAAAATATATACTAATTAGGCTACCTCAGGTAAAATATGCCGATACACCCCACCAAGGTAGATTTGCCCCACAGTACTGGCCCAGGATCCGTGGTGAGAGGCACCAAATACACAGAAGAGTAACAACTTTCAAACGTCACTCTAGGGCCACTTCTTGTCAGATGTTTTCCCAAGCCAATAGATCCAAACCTTTCCTGGAACCACATGTGATTTGTTGTGAATGAACAAACAAGAGCATTCATCATTTCTGAAGTGCTATAGCATCATGTTGGCAAACTAATGCTTTAAAGTGTACTGACTTGAGAGACAGTGGTCTTCATTATTAGAGGGTATTAGTATATTAAGAGATTGGCAAATTGCATCACCTTGGCTCGACTTTCCCTGCTGCCTCCAGCCTGTTTTTTAATCACTTTCTTGACTGGCTGAAAGGTCCTGAGGAGGGCTGACAGCCTCCTGTGTGTGCAGGCCACTTTCTTTCTGGAGCTCTCCTCGTCATTCTGCACCTGCACCCCTCTCCATCGTGTCGTTACCAGCCCCTTCCTAGCCCCACCACCACCTCTTTCATGCCTCGATGTCTTCTCAGCCACCCCTGTACTTCCTATCTTATCCACAACCTCTGCGAGCCTCTCTGCCAGCCACTACTTCTCAGTTTTTACCAGTGGAGGAAGCTGCTCTCCATCTACTGCCACAGGGTCCTAAGTCAGATCAACTAAGATATGTGCGTAAAAAGAAACTGTTTATTTCCTTTGTTCCTATGAGTCCATCCCCTCGCTATGCTGGTTGAAATTCTGTCTCCTGGGTCCATTTTAAATGCCATATCACAAGGTTTTTCTTAATATCCCCTGAACATATGAGGCTGTTCTCTCCTGACAGCCACAGAACTCCTTATTTGTACTGACCATACTTCTCTCTTAAGCATGCAAGTATGTGCATTCATACTGACCCAGGGTACATACATTTGTAAGTGTATATGAATACAATTATATTCCTGTAAGCATATTGTGCAATCAAAGGATAATATGACATGAAGAAAATCACATTTTTAAATCATAAAGCAGTTGCAGCTCTTTTGATTACTCTCTGTCTAATTTCAAGGGGGAAAAAAAAAGCTCAAAGAGTAAGAGATCAGAAAATACAGAGGTGTATTCTGTAACAAATATATTCTAGAAATTGTGGTACATGTTGTACATGTATACGCTGTTTTTAATTCTTACATGAATCCTACAACTAAGAATTGTTGAGGGGCTGGCCAGATAGCTCAGTAGGCTAAAAACACCTGCTTAGGCCTAGCACAGCAGCTGGAGTTCGATCCTCAGCATGCCATGCCAGCCCCACCCCTAGGGCACCCTGAGATGGTGATGGTGGCACATGCCTGTAATCCCAACACTTGGAAGGCTGAAAACAGGATTATCACTATGAGTCTGAAATGCAAAGTGAGACCCTGAACATCCTGTAGACCCTGTACTCAATGCAAAGAAAAGGAGGAGGAGAGGAAGAGGAAGGAGAGGAAAGAGAAGAAGGATAAGAAGGAGAAGGAGAAAGAGGAGAAGGAGAAGAAAGAGGAGAAGGAGGAGGAGAAGGAGAAGAAGAAAGAGAAGGAGAAGAGGAAGAAGAATCTCAACTGAATAAGTGAAAAGATTCAAACTCTGGGGTAATAAACCTTAGAAAGTAGTTCAACTTTTTCTTCTAAAGTAAATGAAATATCCTTACACTATGTGTCAAAATTGCTGCATGGACAGGTTGAAACAGATACAGATATATAGAAGTGCTCTGTCAAACAGAGGTAATATGCTGCCATGTATCTGTTTAATCCCAACTGACTCCAAGCTCCATTAGAGTTAGAGCATTTTATTATTCAATAGATATTGTTATTCTAGATAGAATAACATCAGGAGCCAAGGAGACACCCAATGACCATTTGTTTGATAAATGAGTCTCTAAATCCTCACGATATCTACCTTCATACTTTGAGCAAAGTAAAACTATGAATTTGTTAAATTTAATTAAAATAACAGAATGGTTCAGCAAAGAAGGACATAAGGTGAATTCAAACACATCTCACCTACCTTGAAAGCATCTGCAAAATAAGATAGTCTATAAGTTCTAGCAACACCTCCTCTTTTAGAGCAATAATTAATTCAAGAACATTCTAATGTGAGGCTGAACTCCAAGTAACTCACTTCTTCTCAAATAATTTTCAAAGACCCATGTGGATATTACATAATATTTGACTGAAAGATAAAACCTCCAGTAGATTAATTTTATTGTCTTTAATGGTAGCAATTACTAGCACCTTAAATTACCTCTTTGCAGAAAAAATAAATAAATAAAAAGATTTTTAAGTCAAAGGCTCACTAGGTAGTTCCAGTGGACTTGAACTCACTGTGTTGTCCAGGCTGGCCTCAAAACTCATGGTGATCCTCTTTACAGGCCTGTGTCCCCAAAGCTGGCTCAGAAAAGGGTTTTAAATGTAGTCAGTTCTCTTACTTTTTGACTTAAGTAACTATTATTTCTATCTGCCTTACTATTAGAAAATTTTAAATCTTGTATAGTATGAGTTTCTTGCCAAAAGTCACATCAGGTGACTCAAAATGCTTTCAAGGCTTTCCTGGGACCAAATAAACAGAAAGATTATGTAACATGATATAATCAAAATTACATAAATATATTTAGTGCACTAATTGAACGTCTGAACAGATCTTCTTCATTCAAGTTCCGTACTAAGACATTGGTTTGGGGATTGTTTTTCAGACATTTTTATGAGAACCCCATCCAATTTGTTGGAAGATCTGCTTTTCAGCATTTACCTGAACTAAGAACACTGTAAGTACCTGAATCTCTTACAGAGCACAGTCGATGATGTAGCACAGCAGCACAAGTGCCTGTGTGGCAAGCACAAGGCCTTGGGTTCAATTCCTACTATCAATAAAAGATTAAAAAATAGATGAAGTCTTAGAGAGCACATTTCTCCACCTTTCTCCCACCCTGCCGGACTGGTATGAAGACCAAATGTATATTCCCTGTTGAAGCACTCTGAAAAATACCAATTTAAATTACCTCTTTCTAGAATCTTCTCCCAGTAACACATATTCCTCCTCCTAGGACTTTGAATGGTGCTTCACAAATCACTGAATTTCCTGATTTAACTGGAACTGCCAACCTGGAGAGTCTGTAAGTGTGCAAGCCATCTCTGTCCCTTTCCCGGAGCACCCACTCACCTGAGAGCCAGACAGCTCAATGGGTCAAAATAGGTCACTGTGCAAAGTAGGACTGAAATAATGATGTCTGGTTTGTGTTTTGACAGGACTTTAACTGGAGCACAAATCTCATCTCTTCCGCAAACCGTCTGTGATCAGTTACCCAACCTCCAAGTGCTGTGCGTATCAGAAAGGCAATAATGTTGTGTAAACAGGCAGTTCCACTAAAAGGGAACACAGAAGACAGTGAGCCTTTAAAGAAGGAGAAAGTGCTGGCCTTGCAGGTCTCCAGGAGGTTGGGCCTCCTTTGTCATTGCCTGTGGCCCAACCTCTCTGCCATGACCCTGGCAACAGTGGACTCATAGCCTTGGTTTCCAATCACAGTGCCCCATTAGAGGTCCAGTGGGTGCATGTTTCCTTTCAGAAAGTGGCCATGAAGAAGCCAAAATAATTTCATTTCCTTTTTTTAAGGCTTTTCAGAGCAGAACAAAATAGCATAATAGATCATCAACCCAAGATGAGTGCCAAGTAAGAACTGAGTTATCAAACTGGCACAAACCTTGATAAAGTTGACTGAATATTCTTCTGGTATAGCTGAGGGCACTTAGCTCTAATATTTTAGTTGCATATGTTATTTCTATTGACTTGGGCTTCCTTTTCTTCCTTCCCCATGTTCTGTGGAGAGTAGCATATAGGGATTTGAAGAGCTCTGACTTGACCTGCTTTCTGCCTTCTCCCTCAGCTGCCACTCAGTAATGTCATCTCCCCTTGAGCATTGCTGGGACTTAATGACAGGACCCGTAGTCCCCTGCTAGGATTCTGCTCTCTCACTTAGCAGACACCTGTCATGGCTGAACACCTGTAATTCTACCAGAAGCTTTACTCAGCAGCAAAAGAGCAAGCAATACCACATGCATGAAGTCATAGAAGGGGGATGTCTCCTACCACATGGATCTGCCTTTCCCTCACCCCTAGGCGAACACACGACTGTGGAGCCCAGTACCCAAAGATAAGGTGGCACAGTAACTTCATGACAGGCTTGGAGTTGCCCATGTCTACAAGAATGGGCAGTAGAACAGGTCTCCTCTCCTTTGCTTCACACCTCCCAGAAGGTGGAGCTGAAATAGGACAGCTGAGAACTAGTGAAGTTAAGTAAACTTCTCAGTCACACCGCGAGAAGGTGGCAACATTTGAGTTCAGCTATAGTCTGCTTGATTGAATAACTGGAAGAAAGTGTGCACAACAGGAAGTGAAAATTTGGGGAGACCTTAGAATTCTGCTTTACATTCCATCTGCCTCCATTTTGTTGCATAGTGAGTAGTGACCCACCAGGTCCAGAGCCACGTGATCTAAGGTCAGCTGATCAAGAACAAAGGCTCCAAAGCCTGATTCTCTGTTCAACTCCAAGATTCCTGTAATTACCATAGTATATTGATATATATATATATTGAACAAGATACTGTGTCTTTGAGGCTCAGTCTCTCAATTTATAAAATGGAGATGTAGCACTTCTTTCCGTGGTTGATCATCAGGATTAAATATGTGTCAAACCCTTACAACAACACATCTGGGACATCACAAACTCTTCAGGTTAATTCTTTCATCTTTCTCATTTTCTTTATATCAGCATTCTTAAGGTACTGTTTCTAGTATGAAAACTTGAAGAGACCCAAAGAGAATGGGCACATTAATGACTAACATTTTCAAAGTTCTTTAACCTATCTGTTCTACTCAACATTCACAAAAATGAGAGGAGAATTGCTCTCCTCTCATGTAAGAACTGCCTAAGATATCAATGCTTTGGTAATTACTTCTCCTTTATGGAAATTATGTGGCACGCCATTCCAGGGGTGCAGGTTTCCCTGCTCAGTAGCTAGTAGTCTTGGATCACTCATTTCTTACTATATGGGGCAATGATGTCTTTCTCATAAGGTGGCCACAGGATTAAATGAAGTAACTTAAGACAACCACAAACATCATGCCTTTCTATAAGAAGTGCTTGATCAGCATTAGCCATGGAAAACCCACTAAGTAGAAGGCAGGTAGAAGGCAGCACTAATGTGTGTATGCTGAAGGTTTTATGTAGCTTTCTATCAAGGTATATATGAGAAAGCACTGGCCACCTTTGCGGCCTGTAGAGATGAACAGAATAAAGCATTGCCATCTCTTATAATGTTTATGTCCATCTTAATATTTCCACTACTTTTCAAAAATACATACTGCATTGTTAGTCAAGTGTGTTATTTTATAGTTGTGGAGTCTTCTGTGTTTGCTTTTTGCTTTGGAGGTTTGGGACAGATATTTAAAATCTCTAGCAGAAAAAAATTTGTATTTGTGAGCATCTTCATTGAACCTATCTAGGAATAGGATATTCCTAAACCCTATTTCAAAATAAATATCATTTATTTAATAAATGTAGAATAAAGCAAGCAATTACAAGAATAGAAATAGTTTAAGGCTTTCAGAAAACTGGATTTTTCAGTTGCTTAGTGGTGATCTGGTTTTAAGAATCAGATTCAGGCATGAAAACGTGTTAGCTGATTAGCTGATAGCATTTATATATAACATGTATATGAGACAAGGATATATAACATATATGCTACTTTACCAGTAATTCTAACATTCTGGAAATTACCATGGCTTGTTTTAGATTAGTTATATTATACTATAAATATGTCCAGATGTTTTTGTTATTCTGTAATTTGTTGAGTTTTAGCTGAAGACTTCCTTAGACTTTTTACCCCTCTTTAGTGATGGATTTCAAAGTTACTGCCGTGTTTTGAATTGCTGGGTTTTGTTTCTAAGTTGATTAGAAAAGAATCCAGGATATCTTCTCTTAATTATAGAGATGTAGCAGTTTTTAAGGACAGAGGCATAATCATTTCAGTAAGATAAGAGCTAAAACACCATCACTGACAAAATATGAAGAAACCCATTAAGTTATTTAAATCAATTAAAGAGCTATAATGGTTGCATTTCAATAAACATTTGAATCTATTGCTTAATCCAATAATGCCTGTGACTTACCTGATTTGTATCAGGGCTGTGGGAATATCCAGAGTCAGCATTTTGGCGATATCACATCTCGGAAGAAAAGGAAGAGGCAGATATCATTCCTTAGTGTATAACATATTTTCCCTTTTTCCCATCTTTTGTTTTTCAGGGATTTGTCTTACAACCTAGTAGAAAAGTTGCCCAGTTTTTCAGCTTGCCAGAAGCTTCAGAAAATGTATGTGTGACATATGAGTTGCTGTGGACATTACTTACCCATGGAACATCCTAGAATTCTCAACTTAAAACTGCTTCTCCCATAAAACATCAGCCTTACTGTTTTAAAATCAAACGTTTTCATCAAAACAACATTAACCAGGGGCCAGGGAGATGGCTCAGTAGAATAAGCGCTTGCCTGGCAAGCGAAAGGGCTTGAGTTCAATCCCCGGTTCTGACCAAAATATTAATAAATAAATAAAATAACCATCTATCCTTTGTACCTCATTTTTCTTGGAAAGTCTTTGGGTGATTAGAAGAAAAAAGATTAAGCAAACCTTTATTTTGAAAGGTGAAGATCTGACACACCTGAAGATCTTCAGAGAATATAAGAAATGTTCAGAAAGCAATGCCAGTAGAGGAATCTTAAATGCTTGAAATGACAATGGCATGTTTAGAATATGCTTTTATATCCTTCCAGTAGAATGAGACATTTTAAAAACAGAGACTACTCATTTAAGTTTATAAATTGCAATGTTTTCTAAACAAAAACCAGTCGCTTGTTAGTCCTACTTTGTGTGCTCCTTTGATTGAGGGCAGGTGATTCCCCCAGTAAAACTTCTCTGAAGTCTGGAATCTTTGAAACCAGTGACTTTAAAATCTGTCTTTGAAACTGTCGTTTCAGTGACCTCAGGCATAATGAAATCTATGAAGTTAAAGTGGACACCTTCAAGCAGTTGCTTAGCCTCCGGTCTCTGTGAGTACCGCCACCTAGCGCCTGCTGCAGCCTGGGGCACTCCTTTCTCTTTTGGGGTGACCCTGATATTTTCCTTTCATTGTCTGCTGTTGGGCCTCTGTGCATAGATTTGCTATGAAAAAGCAACAGATTTTCTCTGAACAAATTTCCAAGAATAAACTTAAAAGTGATAAATGTGCAGCTATGCTTTCCCCTGGCCAGCTGATGTTCAGCTTTCTTCAAAACGAAGGGAGACTGAGTTATATAGGGGACCACATAGCGTGGTTCTGTCCACAGCCTGGAGTGAGCAGACATCAGCTTATAGACAGAATGGGATGATTATATAATTCTAAGCACCCTTGCTGTTCAAATAGAGCCTTGTGTGTCTCATAGTGTTTCAAACTCACCTGCCTCCAAGCCTGCACCTGCTCCACGCATTAGAATTTTTGGAATGTGGCCTGAACATTGACAACGTAGAGTCCGCTAATGTTGGAGCCCAGCTGACCTGGCAGATGTTTCTGCTGTGCTGGAAGTTCAGATTCATTATCATTAAATGATGGCTGAAAACACTGCATATTTTTAAATTAAGACATTATATTAAATTTATGTGAGTGTACACCAAGCCCTGAGATTGATCTCCAGCTCTACAATACATTTATTAAGTAAATTTGAAATTTTAGAAAAGAAAGCTTAGTAACATCACTTTATAAAATAACAATTAAAAACTTTTCTACTTAGGCAAGTGCAGGGACTGGGGTTCAATCCCTGGCACCCCATGTCAAGCTGTCCCCAGCCACAGATGTGCTGAGCTGGCCACCAAGACCAGGCAGGCATAGTGGCACAACTCTATAGTACTGGATCGAGGGTGGCTGGAAACAGGAAGATCACTGTGAGTCTGAGCTATGTAATGAGACCCTGTATCAAACAGATAAAAAGAAAAGAAAAAAAAAAACAGTTAAAACTGTTGAATACTGAAACTGGATTTCACTGTGATTTTTTTGAATGGCGACACATAATGTAGATGACATTATAATGTCATTACAGTATAATTTTAATGTAATACATACATAATAGTATATTTTCAGCAAGCTTTTTTATTTCACTGACTTCTAAAGTATTCCCTAATCATTGATAAAATAACACTATTGCTTAAAGCACTTTAAATTTACTTTTCAGAATCACTTCCAAAAATTTACCTTGAGAACCAACTTCTTCTGAACTTAGTTATTTTGGCCTTTCTGTACTTTTGGCTTAAATTTATTTACATTTTTATTTTACTTTTTGAAAATATAAGCTGGCAAAATAGCTCAGCAAACTAAGTGCCTGCTTAGGCAAGCACAGGGACCAGGGTTTTAATCCCTGCATGAAGTGCAGGCCCCACCCCCTGGGCGTGCAGAGCCAGCCACTGCGTCTGGGTGTGTGGCACATGCCTGCAATCCCAGCACTGGGGAGACCGAAAACAGGAGGATCACTGTGAGCCCAAGCTTATACCAAATACAGAAAATGAAAATATAAAATAAAATAAAAAATATATTAAAAATTACCTCCCTTTGTCACCTCTTATTTGGCAGGTTTGAGTTCTGGCAGTTCTGTTTCAACAGGCTGTTCTCTAGTCTACCAGAAGAAGTAACAGACTGTGAAGGCTATAGGAGTATCTTTTGGTTTGCTCTCTCCCCTCCAACCTCACATGCAGTCACTCATCCTATTCCACCAACTCCATTCCCACCTGCTCCACGAGAGGCCCTTGCCACTGGCCTCTACCCATGTATGTCATGCTCCACAGACATAAAACAGACTTGCTTACATAAACATCGACCTCTTCCTGGCACCTGAAGTGTTCTGATTCCCCTCCCCTACTTCTTTAGAATCAAGACCACATTTCTCAGCACTACTTTTCAAAATCCTGTCCTGTCCTTTTCCATGTTCCTGGTTCAGTCTCGTCAGTCTTCCATGCATTCCCAGTGCACTGACATAGAGGTAACTGTTCCTCCCATTGCCTGTTGAATTCCTCCCAACCCTTACCATGCCTCTAATCACCCCAGAACAACGGCGCCTATCTTTTGGCTCTTGTGACTCTGATGCACTGTGTGCGTTCTCTGTTATAGCACTTAGCATTCAATACTGTCATGAGGTAGATGATTTCCCATCTAGAAACAAGGACTCTTTATCTTTTTATCTCCATGGTCAGTAGTGCTCTCATTACTGGCTGAGGAATGCAAACATGTTCAGGCCAAAAGATCAAGGGCTCTCACACCGATGTGTTTGAGTTTGAATTCAACTCCTGAGATTTGTGACTTGGGGCAACGGATTTCTCACACATCTGTTCACATTACCTCACCCATCAAGAGGGCATAATAATAACACCTACCTCGTAGGTTGCATTGAGGGTTTATAAGACAGTCTGCATGAAAAATTTCACAATTATTCCTGGCACATAGTTAAGTATGTAAGGTGTTGTTGTTAGTGTTATTAGAAGAAGTATACAGGCTTTTAGAGTATGGCAGTGATGGTCCTGACTTTTAGGAAACAGAATGGACCCCCTTGTGGCAGCAGGAGACCCCCACCTAGGTGGGCAGGGAACAGGCAAGGTGTAGGTGTGCTCAAGCCAGCAACGTCACAGTGACAGCAAGAGAGTGCATTTCCAGACCGCAGAAAGAGCTTAGCCATGCAGAGGTGCAGTGGGTGAGGAGGGGCATGGCCAGTGTCAAGGATGAGCTCGCAAACAGCAAAGGGGCCAACCGAGAGCACCTGGGCTTCCCCTCTCGCCCTTCTGGGGGGCCCCTTGGAAGGCCAAACACAACAGCACAGAAAAGCGGGAAATGGCTGCTCGGATGCTGCCAGGGGGATCCACACTCACGTCTCACAGTCTGGGAAGCCATCAGCAACCTTTACACGTACACTGTCACGTACACCTAGCTACAGCCCAGGCAAATCACTAGAAAGCCCCATCCATGGCAGGAGGCAGTCTGCAGCCCAGATGCTCGGCTCTGAGACGCTCACCGCCTCTGTGTGTCTGTGTGTGTGCGTGTGTGTGTGTGTGTGTCTGTTTTAAAGCTACCAAAGAGATTTTGAGACACAACATTTTTGCTTGATTTAGTAGGTATGCATTCCCCAAGCAGCTCCATGGAAGGCAGTCTCCTTGCTTCGTTACCGAAGCCCGGATGACCCTGTAGCTTCCCACCTTCCGGGTTCTCCTCCCCTGCTTAGCTGCCATCTTCTGTCCTGAGACCAAAGTGACAGGACCTCCAGGTTCTCCAAGCAAAGAGGACAGGTTCCTAAGAAAGCATTTCAAAGAGAATGGGAATACTCTAAATTTTACTTATTTAAGGTCATACAGGAACCCAATGTCATAAACATGTCAGTCCCTGAGAAAAGTTGACTTTAAGCACTTTCAACCTTTTTTTTTTTTCTGCCTTTTTTTGAGATGGTCTCACTATGCAGTTCAGGCTGGACTAGAGCTCACTTTGTAGCCCAAGCTGGTCTTGAACTTTCAATAATCCTCTAGCCTCAGCCTCCAGAGTGCTGGGATTACAGGCATGCACCACCATGACTGGCTACTTTCAACTCTTTATAATGTCTGCATCTTAGTTACCCTTATCTGTTAGGCACCCTTAAAAATAAAAACCTTAAAATGTATAGATCTCCTTAAAAACATAAAAATTCTTATCTCCAGTTATCCAGAGAAGTTCTTACAAAAAATTTTACTCCTGCTGAATTATCTACATTTCATTGTGTGAGGCAAATGAATTCTGTTACTCCATATAATGTAGGTTTTATGTTATCAGAGAACTTTATTTCTAAAATGTTTGTTCCCATTTTATTCATGTTCTGCTTAAGAAATTACTGTCAGTGTTGTTTACTTGGAGTGATCTTGAAAGCATCTTTCAAGAGCTGACATCGGGATAATGTGAACAAACTCTTGGTTGAATTTCATTACTTATTAGGGACATTTTAGGATTTAAAATTTACTCATCTGACAGAAGAGCTTCCGTGTATTGTCTCTGACCACTCTCCTACCCCCACAAATTTTAGGAAAGCCCTAATAAAATTTTATAGTCATATGTAAGTCAGTCTTTTAACAAGAAGAGAATAAAACTAAAAATATCTTCCTAAATGACTTTGCCTGGTTACTTTAATGAGGCTGATCTAAATCCCCTCTTCCATCATTTTACACCCTTAACTTTATCTAAAGTGAGCTAGTGGCTCTTGATCTGAATGGAAATCAAATTTTGATAGAAGACCTAATGCTGTTGCTTAAGCCTCATGTGGATTTCGTTGCTTATGTAATTTTCTCTCTTTCTAAATAGGAATTTAGCTTGGAATAAAATTGCCATTATTCACCCCAATGCATTTGCTACTTTGCCATCTCTAGTGAAGCTGTGAGTATTGCATACCTTGTTTGTGGCATGTTTTTAATAATGGGGACCACCTGGTTAGTACAGATGTTTTTTTTTTTACTAAAGACACAGTGCAGTTCTCTTATCCTTGGTGTTCGGCACACATTGCATACCAGAACTATCGAGGAGCATCCCAGTGCTACACAGGCCTTTAAGTGATAACTGAAGAACTGAGTGATAGCAGGTTCCAGTTAGGCAAAGTCGCCCATCTTTGCTGAGCAGCCAGGTGGGATGGAATCAGATGTGAATTCAGTTCTGAAGGGCTTTCATTTCCTTGACCAATAGAAAACCTTCCTGTCTCTTTTTTCCTCTCCCTCCATCTCCTCTTTCTTATCTAATAAAGAAATGAGGAAATGGTCAGAGAGAACCATAGGTAAAATGGATGGAAAAAAAAATCCCCCAAAACTTTTACTTCTGAAAACTCTCACTTTTCAAATAAATGGAGCAGCTTCCTCTTGATTTTAGGTGTCCCCATTTGGCAGAATGAAGCCAAATATAGAACAGTTTGGATGAAAATAAGGCTTTCCCCTGCAATTTGGATTTTAAATAGAAAAGTTATCAAGAAGTAAAACCAAAATAGTTACTTTTACCATTAAGAGTAAGGATCTTTAGAAGTTTTTATTGAGTAGTTCAATCAACTCTAGGTTGCTTTTTTTTTTTTTTTTTTCTTGGCATAAATGTTTTATGCTAACACAGACTAAAAGCCAATTGTTGTTTGATGTTTTGCAGGGACCTATCATCCAACCTTCTGTCATCTTTTCCTGTAACTGGGTTACATGGTTTAACTCACTTAAAATTAACAGGAAATCATGCCTTACAGAGCTTGATATCATCTGAAAACTTTCCAGAACTCAAGTGAGTTTGTCATTAAAACTAATAAGATACATTTGTGGTCATGTGAAATAACAGACATGTTACAGTGGTTTTCTCAATTTATGAGGTCATGAGACCCTTTCAAATTGCGTTTCATGCCCTCAGGCCCCGCCCCGTGAAGTAGGAGAACGTGTCTTCCGGACCACATTTCCTTTTCTCCTCAAAGATGTCTTCCAGAATAACAAAGTTCATGGCAAGAGTTTGAATGCCACTGATCCATGAGATATAAACTAGGATGTGTAATTAAATAACATCATAACAATATTATACTCCTGTTTATAGTTTCTAAGTCATGTATCTGGTGTGTATGTTTTAATAAAATCTAGTAAATTAATATTTGAGGAAGTAATGCTCTTTAAAACCTGTTATGCTTATTATCATAAAGTAACATGAAAGCTCTTGATGTATAAATATGTTTATAAATATATAATGTGTATGTTTTAAACCACAATACTTTTATATACAATACATTTAAAAGCATGAAAGTAATATAACTTCAAAAGATGGTTTAGAAAATTGAAGAGAAGGAAAAATAAATTCTTATGTATTTTCTTTGTACATCCTTTTTTTTTTTTTTTTTTTTTTTTTGGAGGAACTGGGGATTGAACTCAGGCCCTTGTATGTGCCAAGGAAACGCTTATTCTACTGAGCCATCTCCCTGGCCCCCTGCTTCTTTAAATTACTAGAATGAGAGTGTTCACAGGCATTTATGCCACATTGTAGCTACTTTACATTATGTCTACATGTTGCTATAATTTTCCTAGCATCATTTTTAACCATATTGGTGTAAACATTTTCCATTATTTTAATGATGAAAGCTACATCATGTACCTTCAGTAATTATCAACATTTCATGGTAATAATTCTTAATAACTCCATTGATGTTATATATAACACTATGTGAACATCTTTATGCACATAACTTATTTTGGATTGTTTAAGTTGAAACCCAAAGGCAGAGTCATTTGCTGAAAAAGTAAAATGAACATTATATTTAATGACCAATTTCTTTAAATGTGTTGGATTTTTGTTTTGGCTTTTGTCCTTTGAAAGGGTTATAGAAATGCCTTCTGCCTACCAGTGCTGTGCATTCGGAACATGTGAGAACATCTATAAAGTGTCCAGCCAGTGGAATAAAGGTGACAATGGCAGTGTGGACTACTTTCATAAGAAAGACACTGGGATGTTTCAGGTTCAAGGTAAATGAAATATAATGAAATTATTCCTGGAAGGATCTTGAAAAGTCACCAAACCGATTACCAGACTTATTTTTTATAAACACCCTAGCAGGTTGAGAAACAATCTCACTTTTTAAAGACTTACAGAAAAAGAGAAAGCTCATTTATATTTATAATTAGATCCTCCTTAGCATATATTGTCTTCAGGGGTAATTACTCTTATCAATATTTCTATATAAAGTTTTTTGTTTTTGTTTTTGTTTTTTGTCTTTTTGAGACAGGGTCTCACTATGCAGTTCAGGCTGGCCTTAAGCTCACTTTGTAGCTCAGGCTGGTCTCGAACTCATAATAATCCTCCTGCCTCAGCCTCCCAGTGCAGGGATTACAGGCATGTGCCACCACGCCCAGCTCTATAAAGTTTTAAAGGAGTCCAATCCCTGTGAATACATTTTCTTTCTTTTTTTTTTTTTTATGTATTTAGTACAGGGTCTACAAGGTCTCACTACACACATCAGACTCATAGTGATCCTCCTGTTTTCAGTCTTCCAAGAGCTGGGATTACAAGCACGCACCACCACACCCAGCCTCGTCACCATTACAGCACAGCCCAGGGGCAGGGCTGCCCAGTCCCTACCTAGGGAGGCACTTCAGTCTGCTGAGCTATCTGGCCAGCCCTTCAGTTTTCTAAATATGCTTCTAAATGCTTTTCTCCAGAAGACAAAATCTATTTTTATTCCTATAGCCTGGAGAGAGTGGAAAATATATACATTTTAGATTGTTCCGCATTTCAACAGAAAGGCTTCAGGATTCATTTTGTTCTCCAGCTAGTTCTAAATCATTCACCCTTCCTCTCCCCCACCTGGATATCTGTCAGGGAGGTGAAATGAGAGAAAGGCTATGGGGCCTTGAGGTAAGACATTACTCAAGGGAGAGCAATGCAGCCAACCACACCCGTAGTCATGAGGAGGCGCCTCGGGCGGCACCCCTCTTTCCTGCCAACCCTGCAAGTTTGGACAGCATCTAAAGAGAGTGGCTTCTTCTTCTTTGAGCCTTAATGATTTGTTGATTTTAAATCAAGCATAGTTCAGTCTATCTACAGATGCATATCTGTTGAAGGGACTGCGTCTTAGATTCCTTCCTTTAAGGTCACATGTTGTTCTTATTTTAGACTTTATTCTTTCTCTCTGCCTCTCTGTCTGTCTCTGTCTGTCTGTCTGTCTCTCTCTCTCTCTGTCTATCACCTACCATAATTTCTGTTCGAATTTATTCATCTGAAACATGAGTTCGCCTACTACTGTGTGCCAGGCACTATCCTAGACCCTAAAAATACACAATAAACAGAAGATGTAACTCCTGCATGAGTTTGTTTTCAAAGTCCCTTGCTAGAATTGCACAGAAGCTTCTGTTTTTAGCCAGGGTCTCCTTTTGTAGGGCTCATGCCCAGCTATACTGGAATACCATGGCACAGTGGCTTGAGTAAAATATCAGGGCCAGCTTCATAACAGACTTGGAAGAAAGCCAAAGCCCAAGGAAAGCAAGATATCTTGCTTTCATTTCCTGCTGTGACAGTTCCTGCGTCAAGGACAACCCAAACCTTGCTGAGATTTGTTCCCTTGAAAGACAGAACTAATCTTTCTGGGACTTCCTCTTCCTACAGATGAGCGTGATCTCGAAGATTTCCTGCTCGACTTTGAGGAAGACCTGAAAGCCCTTCACTCAGTGCAGTGTTCACCTTCCCCAGGTGAGAGGTTTTAGGCCTGCGTCTGTGCCTCCACAGGCACGAGTGACCCTGAGGCCTTTCAGAAGCCACTGTGCTGCCGACCAGCACACTTGCCACAGGGACCTCCACAATATAAATAAGTGTTCATTCCCTGGAGTGCTCTCCACGCAGTGGCAGGCAGCCTTTTCATTGGTATATGTAGTTGTTAAAGCAATGTTAGCAATTTAGCCTGAACTAGGATGCCTTACGGTATTGCTTTATGTAATCATTGCTTTATGTAATCATTGACTTATTTATTTTCTGGAAATTTGTTTGTTTTCTGTAAATAGTGAAAACAGATAATAGCTTGTATAGATACATTAAAAGGAAGAAAAATGGAAGCAAGCAAGAAACTAACAAACAAATGAACGTTCGAAAGAAAGAAACAAACCCGGGCCTACCATATCAGCCCTGCCCCTGGGGCATGCTGAGCTATTGATTGAGACTGGGCATGGTAGCCCACCTGCAATCCCAGCACTTGGGAGGTTGTAAACAGGAAAATCACTACAAGTCTGATCTATGCAGTGAGACCCTGTACACCCTGTAGACCCTGTCCTATAATATAAAAAAGAAAGAGAAAGAAAGAAAGAAAGAAAGACTACTGAATTCACTTAATTGTCCCATTCCCAGAAACAAAATGAAGAAAATAGTTGGGAATAATTAATAGTTATATTTGAAAATTAGACTGTTCCATGTGTTAGAGGGTTTGTTTGTTTAATTTATGTATTTGTTACAGGGACTCGCTGCACAGCTCAGACTCGTAATGATCCTCCTGTCTCACTCCCAAATGCTGGGATTACAGGCATATGCCACCACATCGGGTCCCTGTGACCAGCTCAGCGCCCCCAAGAGCAGGGCCAGTGCAGGTGGTGCCAGGGGTGGAGCCCACGTCCTTGCCCTTGCCAGCCAGGCAGGTCCTTAGACCACCTAGCTATCTCCCCAGCCCTGCTTGTGTTCGAGTTCTGTTATTGTAACAAAATAATTAACTTTAAAATGGGAAAGATTGATTTTAGCTTGCAAATCAAACTTTGAGGTTTTGGTGCATGGTCACTTGACCATATTGGCAGCGCCATGTATCATAACATGGGCATAGGAAGGAGGGGGGTGTCTACTACTGGCAGCAAAGAAGCAGAGAAACAGGAGGAGAGGTGAGAGCCACGCCATCCCCTTCCAGGTCACACCTCTGAGGATCTAACGTCATTCCTCTGGGTCCCACCTCCTAAAGGTCCCATCACCTTCCAGGAAGGCCACAGGCTGGGGACCAAGCCTTCACCATGTGGGTCTCTATGGGACATTTATGATCCAAATGAAAAAAAAAAAAAGTTCCAAAAGATAGCACTCTTCAGCAGCAAATGTTAATCTAAAACAAAGAAATGATGAGATTTAGTTAATAGTTATATTTGAAAAGTAGATGAAACATGCTCTCATAATACCTGTCTTTCATTTTCTAATGCTATGGACTATTTCCCTAGGATTCTTTTCTTCTGCCTATGGAACCTTATTGAAGAGTTCTATAGACACAATAAAAAACCTAGTCTATCTGACTTTTTATGTGAGCCTGATGTTGCGGTACTTTGGAGACAATAACCCAGCAACAGAAAATCCCCTTTCTTTTCTCCGAGCACCTGTGTGCTCACCCTGCCAGGGGTGCAACCACCCCAGGGTGATGCTTGGTGGTGCGAGAAGGCAGCACATGCAGCAGGGCACTGTGGGTCGTGGGGGCTGCCCCCTTGAACTCCATCTCTCAGAGTCCTACAGAAGGAACAAAAGGGCAAAGCTGCAAGAGTCCTATTCCTAGTTTGACCCAGGTTTTCTCCTTTGGCTTTTTAGGCCCCTTCAAGCCCTGTGACCATCTGTTTGGCAGCTGGCTGATCCGAATCGGAGTGTGGACCATTGCAGTTCTGGCACTTTCTTGTAATGCCGTGGTAACCTCAACTGTGTTCCGATCCTCTCTGTATATCTCCTCCATAAAACTGTTAATCGGAGTCATTGCACTGCTGAACATGCTCGTGGGCGTCTCCAGCACGGTACTGGCCGGCATGGATGCCTTCACCTTTGGCAGCTTCGCCCAACACGGTGCATGGTGGGAGAACGGCGTCGGCTGCCAAGTAATTGGTTTTGTGTCCATTTTTGCTTCAGAGTCATCTGTTTTCCTGCTTACCTTGGCAGCGCTGGAGCGTGGGTTCTCTGTAAAGTGTTCTTCTACAAAATTTGAAATGAAAACTCCTTTCTCTCCCCTGAAAGCAACCGTTCTGCTCTGTGTTCTGCTGGCTCTGACCATTGCCCTGGTTCCCGTGCTGGGCGGCAGCGAGTACAGTGCCTCCCCACTCTGCCTGCCCCTGCCCTTCGGGGAGCCCAGCACCACAGGCTACTCGGTAGCTCTGGTCCTGCTCAACTCTCTCTGCTTCCTCATCATGACCATTGCCTACACCAAGCTCTACTGCAACTTGGAGAAGGGCGACCTGGAGAACATGTGGGATTGCTCCATGGTGAGGCACATTGCCCTGCTGCTGTTCACCAACTGCATCCTATACTGCCCTGTGGCTTTCTTGTCCTTCTCTTCTCTGCTGAATCTCACTTTCATCAGTCCTGACGTAATTAAGTTTATCCTTCTGGTGATCGTCCCACTTCCCTCCTGTCTCAATCCTCTTCTCTACATCCTCTTCAATCCCCATTTTAAGGAGGACCTGGGGAGTATGGGGAAGCAAACCCACTTTTGGATGAGATCCAAACACCCAAGCCTGATATCCATTGATTCTGACGATGTGGAAAAACAGTCTTGTGACTCAACCCAAGCCTTGGTAACCTTTACAAGTGCTAGCGTAGCCTATGACCTGTCTTCTAATTCTGGGACACCACCAGCTCATCCCATGACCGAAAGCTGTCATCTTTCCTCTGTGGCATTTGTCCCGTGTCTCTAAATAATAGAGGAGGGCAAAAGTTTTCAAAAATTACAAACCTGAAAATATGAGATTGGGGACATCAGAGCAGTAGCTGAGATGATTGAGTTGAAACTTGGTTTACCAGCCAAAAAACCTCTCTCAATGTGAAAAGGCTGAAATCTATTGATACTTGAGAGTGAATTATAAATCTAAAAGCTGCTTGTATAATTCATTCAGCTGAAACATAGATCAGTCGCATGATTTATGTCACCCCAGATCCAAAAAGCATAATGAAATGTTCTTTAAAAAAAAAAAAAAAAAAGATTCTCCACGACTAATTCCATTCCTCCTAAGCTCACCAATGTACTCTTGTAAGGTAAGGAAACTCACTTTCAAAATGGGTTTATGTAAATCTCCAAACTCCTTAAAATGTAGTTAGTTATTAGGAAAGTATAGCTTTTAAATGGCCTACATTACTAAGTGAAGGTTGTAACCCAGGAGATTTCATTTTAATGACCATACGGAGATATTTTAATCTTCTGTTGCCTTTCCCTGAAAAGAATGCAAGTCACCATACCATTAATGAGTAAGGAATGTAAGGCATTAGTAACCCATTGAGACACATCATTCTTAGAGATACTGGGTTTTATGAATCAGCAGTCAGTGGTTTCATACCCACTGCCCCCAAGTGAAATAAAATTGGTTACAAATATTTTGAAAGGAAAATCAACAGAAATTCCTAAGTCACTACCAAGGCAATCATGTACAAGTGATCTTTGTCTTGTGTCATTCATTTCTGACTCTTGCAGTCCAAAGCTCAGAAAGAAAGTCCATTGCTGGCAATGGTCATAACCTAGAAAAGGTAACCATCACCGTGAGATGTTTTATTCCTGAGTGAGTGCACATTGTTTGCCAGAGGTTTTGCTGTCAATTCAAATTGATGCACATCTTAAGATAATGATCAAAGATGGATACAACAGAAATTAAGCCCACTGATACAACTTCTCATACATGTATCTCTAGAATTTTAGCAACCACTTTAGACTTTGCAGGACTTGGTAACATACACACTATCCTGTTTATTTAGCTTGGTTTTAGTTGTGCTTTTTCTGGATCAACCACTCAGTAGGAGAACTATTACTTCTCTGCTTATTCCATAATGGTACATGTGTTAGATATGTTAAAAGACAAATTAGTAAATATGAAGAGTCAAAGGATTAATTCTAAACTTCTATTATCCTACGTTAGCTTCATTACACCCAAACAGAAAGGCTGTTAGGTAGATTTATTTTTATATAAGCATGTTTATTTTGATCAAATGTTTTAACTTGGAATTTAAAAAGTACATTTATGAGATGTTTTATAAGATGTGTAAATATAGAACTGTATTTATTACAGTAAAGATTCAGTGACATTAAAGATAATAATAAACCATGTACAGTGGCACAGTCTTCCATATATATTGTTTCCCTGCCTGTTTTCTTTAAATACATTAACTGTATACATGTAAATATATAGTTCTTGTAAATAGGTTCCAAATCTGCTTTTATATTGGGTACAAAATAAATTTGTAATAAAATGTGTGACTATAAAACAAAATACTTTGAAGTCTATTTATTGAAACCACAGGCAGATACATAGTCTCCAAATGAAAATTTTTGGTGTTTAAGTATATTTACTATAGAAATATTTATATTCTGCTGCTTATATATTGGACTTAAGAAATAAATCCTTCATAAGAATAAATCAAAATATCTTTTTCATCCCTTAGATTGTGTTAACTCTTATTGGTAAGTTATTTTTCCACAACATTGATAAAGGTTATTGTCCCCATTGATAGTTTGGATTTCATAACCAGAACCTGCACTGGTCCCAAACTTCTTTCGCAATGTAAGCAGAAAACCACACAGTCAAAAAAAAAAACAAAATACACGAATAACAAATTATTCAACATGGACAAGAGTTTCTATAAATGCTTCTTTCAATGCAAACGCATTTCATGATCATGTCAAGGTCAAGGTGTGAGAACTGTGATTCCTACAGCACGAATGCACTGTTCCCATTTGGTGTTCTTCACCCAAAGGCATAATATGAAATAATCTCCCACACCTGAAGCAGCTCCAGTGGTGATTTCTGATCTTCCTGCCGGAAAATGCCAACCTGCTACACCCAGCCTGTTTGCAGCTCATCCCCAGAGAAAACAGTGTTCCCCACATTGGGTTTACATCCCCCATGACCCAGCACTGCTTCCCACCTATCCATCAGCCTTAACCACACACTTTCACTAAGCCTAGTTACTTAGTTAACAGGTAAACCTAGTTATCAAAGAAGCTAGCTGACAGATAAGCTTAAGAGGTAAACCTAGTTTACAGGGAAGCCTAGTTAACAGGGATTCACAGGTACAGTCCTTGGTGGTTCATTCCATTTGTCTCGCTTCTCTTAACCCAGGCCGCAGACACAGAAGCTGCCCCCAGACAGCATCCAAGTGGTTTTTTTTCCTTAATATATTTGTTTTTGGATTCAAGGTTGGGAACAAGTCCTGACCTTCGAGCCCTACATCACCTACTCAAGAAAACACATTAGTAATGTAATTTTTGAAAAAGAACACTATAATCACTCAATTTCTTTCTTTCAAAAGAAATATCAAAAAAAAAAAAAAAAAAGAAAGAAATATCCATGCCTTATTAATGTATCAACATAAAACCTCTTGTAACGGGCCCCACGCGTGACACTACCTTATTGTCAAGTGCTCTTTGCTATAACATAGGATCAGAAAGAATTGGAATTACATTCTAAAACAAACAGACTTGTAATGAGATGGGAAAAACACACATAAATGTTGACTGAACAAGAACCTGAACAAATACCAAAAGAATATGAACTAGCATAAATAGTTGACAAGATTTTCATGGTTTTTTTTATGGTACGATGGATTACACCAAGGATTTTCACACTGACCTACATCCCCGAGCCTTTTCAAAATTTATTTTGAATCAAGGTCTTGCAAGTTTCCTAAGCTACCCATGCTGAGCTCAAACTTACCATCCTCCACCTCAGCTTCCCAGAGAGCTAGGATTATAGCAATATATCTTTGGGATGTTTTCAAAAGAGTATTAATTTATTCATGAACTGTTATGTGCCTGTGAGGTGCACTGCTCTACACACTGGAGCTTGAGGAAACAAGGCTTTGAATTTGCATTACAAGGAAGGGCAGGTAGACAATCAACAAACAAAAACAAGGGATTATCTGATAGAAATATGAAGGAAGGAAATGCAGCTCTTCAGAACAGCACAAAAGAAGTAATAAAGGAGCTACCTGAGCTATGGAGTTCAGAAAAGGTCCCTAAAACAGCACTTTTTATACTGTGAGTTTATTTTTATAATGGAGCCATCTTTGCTTTTGTAATCAATCAGTTATACTGAGAAACTCATCAACTGTTATTCCTCTGTTTATATGTCACGTATAAAAAAGTTGTTATGAAGCTTTTTATTGCGGTACTGGGGTTTGAATGCATGACCCTGCGCTTGCCAGGCAAGTGTTTATTCTACTGAGCCTTGGGCCCTGAAAGGCATCTTAATTGAAAAATATGTCAGGCAGCTGTTATTGCATGTAACTTTTCCTCAACTATTCCTGAAGGGAAAAATCTTACGTGTAATAAAAAAGATCTTTTTGTTTGATTTTTGAACAAAAAATAGAAAATCAAGGTAATAGTAAAGGAAAAATTAGCAATGTTCTTTTCATTTATAGACAGAAAAGCTTTAACATCTGAAAAAAATAATACTGTCCAGCTTCTTTCACCAATCTTGTCATTACATGGGGCTCCTGTGTCTTTTAGCTAGCATAAGAATCAGTCGCAGATAAATTGGTGGAGTTTATCAAGATCCTCAGCACTTGGAAGTTTCATTTTAATTTAAATCGGCAGATAACAGAGACCATTCCTGTATATGTATGGTGCACTAATGCATGTGCTGCAGGAACCCTGAAAGAGACCATTCCTGTCCTGTTTATAAACACCCAACATTTTGTATGTCTGGCCACTTCATAAGACCTCAGGGGCTCTAAACTACAGTTAAGTTATGGTAATTTTTCCTGTCAAGTGAAATGGTCAGTATTCAATCAATATCCTCTTTACAAACATTTCTGAAGACATCAAACTCAAGAATTGGGGCTTAGTGGTAGAGTGCCTGCCTAGTATGGGCCTAGGTTCCCCAAGGAGTTTATGGCTGTAATTCCAACATCAGCCTGAGCACTTTAGCAACTAAAGGAGGCCCTGTCTCAAAATTAAAAAAAAAAAAAAAAAAAAAATAGATAGATGATAGATAGATAGACAATTTGGGGCCACAGAGATAGCTCAATGGTCTAAACTCCTGCCTAGGCAAGCATAAGGACTGGGTTCAATCCCTGGTACCACATGCATGACTGCCCTGCCCCAGGAGTGCCAGAGCCAGCCACCAACACTGGGTGCAGTGGTATATACCTGTAATCCCAGCACTGGGGAGACTGAAACAGGAGGATCACTATGAATCTGAGCTGCACAGTGAGATCCTATACCAAATACATTAAAAAAAAAAAAGAGAGTCAAGTGCTAGTTTTGTTATTTTCTGTGTGACATTTGGGTAGAGAAGTTTCTGTCAGCCTCAACTTTCTCCTCAGTACAATGGGAGTAATACCACCAGTCCGACTGCATTGGGAGTATTGATAACTCAGTGTACACAAGGTAACAGATATTTAATATATGGTTACTGTTTCACACACACACCACTTTCCAACACTCCAAAGAATGAACAAAGCGGGCCTTGTCATTTTGCAGATGAAGAAAGAAAGTCAGAGGAAAATGAATTCTCGGGGTTCAGAGACGAGAAGGTAAGACTGAGACATATGAAACACAATCGTAAGTCAGCTAGTGTATTCTTTCAGGGAACAAGAAGCCAACTGGTACACGACTCAGAGAGACCAAAGTGAACTCCTTATGGAATGTTCATTTATCAGTTCCTTGAACGCCAAAGAAAATCTATCACACTGAATGAGAAGCTAGATCAAAGAAGTTAACTGCCCAAATCCCAACATTCTAGATGAATTCACATATTAGTCTTCTTTGAAGGAATGCCATGTTCAGGATATTGCTGCGGAAGACTGTGAGACTTTAAATTTAAAACTTGAAATAGGCCGTAGTTCTGTTTCATGTGGGTTGCCGGCATGAAAGATTTAAAACTCACTTGTAACAGACCTGCTGTACAGTACTAGACAAGTCTCTGAATTTTTCTAGCCCTGATGTGATGTATCTTTTTTCTCAAACTATTGATGAAATCATATCAGCTGTCTTAGAGCAGCTTAAAAGAGGATTAAGATGTGCCCTTTCTGCTGCTGTCTCTCCCCAGGCAGGAAAAAAAAAAGATAAAAGTCAAGTAAGTCAGATTTACACTTCAAAGAATCACAGAAATACCAATACAAAGGGCAATGGACATTGAAATTGAAACACAATGGATTTTTCTCTTCAGTTATTTGAAATCTTTGAGCAGCTCTCCACTTTCTGCCTTTTACCTTCTTCTCTCTTGTGTTGGATACCCAGTGTTATGGCTTGTATCTAAATGTTCAACCCAGAGGGCCAGCCAGATAGCTCAGTGGACTAAAGTGCCTGCTTAGGCAGACACAGGGACCAGGAGTTTGAGCCCCAGCTTGCATGCCAGCCCCTCCCCCATGGCACCCGGAGGTGGCAACTGAGACAGGGCATGGTAGCATGTGCCTATAATCCCAGTGCTTGGGAAGATGAAAACAGGAGGATCGCTACGAGTCCCATTTGTGTAGAAAGACCCTACACAATTAATAATAAATTAAAAAATAAATGTCTAACCCAAAGCCTCATGTGCCCAAAGGTGCAGAGTTTCAAAGGTAGCTGGATTAGAGTTTGTGATGCTGGGATTAAGGGTACCCAACCCTGGACATGGGTTGCTCTACTCCAAGCTTGGATTGAACATAAAGAGACAGATGATGTTTGCTATCTGCTTTGCTGCCTTCTGCCTGCCCTGCTTTGTTTTGAACTGTCTCTTCTGTCATGCCCTTCTGCCAACCCACCCAGCCTTGGAGCCAACCAACTATGGGCAGAAACTTCTAGAAACTGAAACAAAAAAAACCTTCCCTCCTTTAACTTTGGGTTTGGGTATTTGATCTCAGAAACAAGTAAAGTACCTAAGATAGATTTCAGTATCAGGAGTGGGGCCACTGCTGGGACTGTACCTGATAATGTGGTTCAGGATCCTTTGGAATTGGCTTGTGGGAAAAAAATCGGAAAGGCACGGAGATGCTGGTTGAAGAAGCAGTCCTGGAGTGCTTAAAACTGTACTTGATGGGAGACTCTGGTCAGAGATCAGAAAACAAGAATGCTGACAGAAATGCTGTCCATAAAGATGGGGCTCAGGAGGTTTCTGTTGGGAGGAAGGGCTACATTCATTGTTAGACACCCAACCCTCTGTGGTATATTTTGACAGAAAATTTATCTACATTTTTCTCATATCAGAACTTTGTCTGGGGCTAAGGTTAAGGATATTGAACTAATTAATCTTGCAGAAGAAATTTTGAAACAGTCTAATTTTTGTGTGCTTTTTGAGACAGGATCTTGTTATATCATTCAAGCTGGCCTCAACTTCCTAGGTAGCCCAGGAATGCCTGAAACTCATGGCACTTTTCCTGCCTCAGTTTCCAAAGTGCTGGGATTGCAGCTATGCACATCTATACTTGGCCTAAGGCAGTGTAATGCCAAGGCAATGCCATGGCTATTGTTTGGGTTTTTAGCCAGATCTATGTTAATATCAAGAGCACAAAGTCTAGTAGAATGACTTAAAACATTTTGAGTTTGACCAGAAATGAAGCTCCAGCAAAGAAATAGCTTCCAAAGATGGAATCACAAAGCGTGATTCATAAAAGGTGATTCTGGTGAGGGCTGAGAAGAGAAACATAATTATAGAAAATCTGGAACCTCGGGCTGGCCAGATAATTCAGTGGATTTAAGCACCTGCTTAGGCAGACACAGGGGCCAGGGATTCGATCCTGTGGTGTGCCAGCCCTGCCCCTGGGGTGCACTGAGACCATGATTGAGACTGGGTGTGGTGGCACGCACCTGTAATTCCAGTGCTTGGGAGGCTGAAAACAGGAGGATCACTAGGAGTCGGATCTGTGTAGTGAGACCCTGAAAATGCTGTATTAAATACAAAAAGAAGAAGAAAAAGAAAATCTGGAACCTCTGAATCACATGTGGCTAGAATACTAATAAAAATAAGGACAGATGGCTTGTTATGTATATTACTGATAGAGTGCTTGCCTCTATCAACATGCACAAAGCTCTGGGTTTTATCCCTAGTTAGATAGATAGATAGATAGATAGATAGATAGATAGATAGATAGATAGATAGATAGATAGACAGACAGACAGACAGATGATAGACAAATAGATACATAGGGAGAGATCTTATCTTAGACTCCATCAGAAGTTCAATAGGTATCTGATAGACTTCTAATAAAGTCAGAAATTACTTCTGAAGAAATTAGGAGGATATAAGTTATGTCTTAATTGGAGTTGAAGTAAGACATCCTTCTTATTTGGTGGCGAAGACCTTGGTACAGCGTGTCCATACCCCAGGACTCTGCGGCAGCTACAACTTCAGTGTTATGGACAAAGGTTTCTAGTGGAAGAAATCTCTAAGCAAAATACAGAAGGAGACACCTAGTTAATTTTAACTTCACACAGTGAAATATGGAAGTAAAGGGATAATACATTAGTGTATGATGTAAAAAGAAACGAAGTGTAGAACTTGGATATAAAGAGTGAAAGGGCATCAAAAACCACGTAAGAGTGAGACCAAGAAACTCCTTGCTAAACAAGTCAATATGGCTTGAAGGGTGCCACCTTTTGTTAATCTGTATTGTCCTTGTGATGGGTCCTCCCATCATAGGCCCAGAGGCTTAGGAAGACAGAGCATTTGCAAGGAGTCCAGCCTCATAAGCTCCCTGCTCCAGCACACCCTGGGTCTCTGCTCTTACACCCCAGTAGCTTCCGAGGCTCTGACGGCCCTAGGTATGGCTCAGGCTCCCACACTGGAGCATCGCTCTTGTCCTGCCATCGCCCATATCTGTGCCTTTATTGTTTTCCTGTCAACCTGGATGCTTCTTGTTGCAAACTCTACTCCAATGGTACTCTTGCTCTCCAGGTTGAACTCATTTCAAGTAAATCGGGGCAGGAGCTTACTCTTTCCAACACCAGATTCTCCAGTAAGGACAACTTTGAAGACGTGGTTGTTCTCGTTGTTGCAGGTAGGCTGAGGAGCTCAGGGGCGGGAGCAGCAGCGGGAGTGGTGAGGACCAGGGAGCGTTGCTGCAAGGGTCTGATTGTACTTTTAAATGTGAAACAGACACAAATTTGAGGTATCAGAGGGTAAATGCCATGATTTGGATTTGATTTGGCTCCGTCGAAACTCATTCCAATAGAAATGAGTTCAGCTGACTCTGTTGTCTCCGCATCCACACAGTGCTGATTATGTAGTTGTACAGAATGTAAAGACTAATGAGGGCATGCTTCCTGCACATAAATTTCATCATTCCTTTTATTTTTATTTTCGTTTATGTATTTGGTACAGGGTCTCACTACCCAGCCTCGACTCATAAGGATCCTCCTGTTTTCAGCCTTCCCAGTTCTGGGATTACAGGCGTGCGCCACCATGCCTGGACTTGGTTTCTGACTCAGCATGCACGGGGACAGGGCCTGGAGGGCACACGGAACTGGGGATTGAACCCTGGTCCCTGTGCTTGCCAAACCAGGAGCTTAGTCCACTAGGATATCTCGCTGGCCCTCTCCTTGTAAATTTTAAAGGATAAATTAAACTGTGACCCCAGGCAGAAACCTACCACAGAGGAGACACCACCACAGGGTTGTTACTAGAATGCCTGGTAGGCCTATGAAAAGGGGCTCACTGAGGCTGACCCCACAGTACAGAGCCATCAGCAGTGTGCAAAACTGCCTGGGAAAGCTGCAGGTGTGAGCATGCAACCCTAGCCTGAGAGAACTGAAGTCTGAATGCAGGCTAACCAACCCCTAAGGGCAGAGTTGTCTAATGTTTTGAGAGCAAAGCACTCAGGGTGTCCTGCAGGTGACACATGAATGGAAAAATTACCTTGCAGCTTTAAGTCACTGTGATGGTTGAGTGGCTTTGGGATCAACCTTGGAAATGAGTGGATCATATTTCTGGATATTTCTCAGTGTGTGGAGAAATGTCCAGAAAGAGGTGTGACTTGGGTACACAGATCCTCGCCTGCTTACTGGCCCTCACTGTTCCCCTGATCTTCTTCTTGACAGGAGCTATGCACCTTTGCCCTGCCACACCATCCTGCCATGTTGTAGGCTGCAAATCATGGACTGAATCCTCTGAATAGGGTTGGGACCATGTGTCACCAAATCGGACTACACAGACACCATGCCTTCCATCTTGGGTTTCAGGCTTGTTTGGAGCCTGCTCCCTTCCCCCAGCTTTTGGCTTTTGTCTTTCTTTTGGAATGGCAAAGTCTACCCTATCCCTTTTCCACCACTGTATACTGGAAGTAGATAGCTTGTTTTGATGTCACAGGCTTGTAGCTGGAGACAAATTTGCATCTCACCTTTATCTCATTGAGCTGGTTTTGGAATGAGTCAAGATTTTGAGACTACTGAGATAGAATGAATGTATTTTAATGTGAAAAAGACATAAAGTTTGAAGAAGCAGAAATAAAATGCTATGTTTTAGATATGATTTGTCTCTAACAAAACTTGTTCCAAAATTTAATTGCCAATGTACTAATACTGAGCAGTGGTAAGCACTTGACAAGACAATCAGAGTGTTGAGAGGGATTTGTGTCTTTCTTTCAGATGCATTACTGCAAGAATGCTTCCTTAAGGGCAAGGTCTGGTAAGGCAGGTGGAGGTGGGGATCGAACCACAGTATGCTGCTCCTTATCTTGCTCCTGACTGCATTTGCACGACCAGATGCTTAAACAACTGAGCCAACCAGCAGGCCCTGAGTTCTCTTATATATATATATATATATATATATATATATATATATATATATATATATATATTTTTTTTTTTTTTTTTTTTTTTTAGGAAAGGGTCTACAGGGTGTTCAAGGTCTCACTACTAGTTTACAATGATCACAGTGATCCACTTGGTTACAGCTTCCCAAGAGCTGGGATTACAGGCGCACACCACCCAGTCTCAATTGCTGTCTCAGCATGCCCTAGGGGGTGGGGCCAGCATGGCACGCCTGGGGATCAAACCCTGGTCTCTGTGCTTGTTTGCAGACTCTTTAATCCACTATTTGGCTGGCCCAGGAATGAGTCTTTTAATAAGTGAGTTTAGGCCCAGGAGATGGCTTCAGTGGAATAAATGCTTCCCTGGCAAGCACAAGGGCCTGAGTTCAATCCCCAGTTCCACCAAAAAAAAAAAAAAAAGTGTGTTTAACTTTCTCTGTGTGCCTCTTGCTGTCTTCTATACATGCCTGGTTGCCTTCCACTTTCAAGTATGATATAAAGTAGCCAAGGACCCACCAGCACCCTCTGGACTTCCCAGACTGCACTACATAAGCAAATGAACTTTTTTTCTTGTAATTTTCCCAGTCTCAGATATTTTATTATAGGAACACATACACACACACACACACACACACACACACACACACACACACTCACGCACAGATTAAGACATTCCCTTAAATTTATGGCTCTTTCACTAGTATGGTGACCCAGGATCATTGTTTCTGCTTCTATTGCCACCAACTGATCATCTCTATTCTGAAATTTTTCTCCATGATATAACTTTATATTCTTTGTACCTATTAGGTACTTCCCCACCACCTCCCCTACAGGGGCAGGCAGAAATTCAGTCTCCTAAGTGTCATTCTTCACCCTGAATCATCCACTTCTACTGTACAAGGGAAAGAATCTGGTTAATCGTTACTGTTCCTGCAGGTCAGAGCGCTGGGCGCCAGGACATTCAGGGTTTGAAGAAGAGTCACTGATCAGACTATACATAGGCTGCCTCTGTTGAAGGAGCCCAGATAGTCATGATGCTGACGGCAGGACCAGGATCATAAAGCCAAGGTCTTTTTTTTTTTTTTTTTTTTTTTTTTCCCTCTCCCTTTCTTCTGCAGATAATAAACAAGAATCTCTTAGAAGGCTGTGGTGATACCCAGGTCTTTACTGTCCTTTCCTGTACGTGTGACTCAATATAACACTGAATGTGTCTGAGGCCCAGATTTAGGTTGAAAACTAATCCTTAACAGTATTTGGAGGTAGAAGCTTTGACAGATGATAGGCATCAGGACAAGAACATGTTTGGCTCACTGGAAGGAAGAAGTATCATTGTTGTCCAGCCTAATTACTCAGGCCACAAGTAGAACTTACACAGCTGAGCAAACTAAGTCTAAAGCATAATTTAAGAAAGCATTTTAAATTTTAAACTATGAGAGCTGGCCAAATAGCTCAGCATATTAAAGCACCTGCAAGCAGGCACAGGGGCCTGGGGTTCGATACCCAGGCCTGCAGTGCCGGCCCCACCCCCAGGGCACACTGAGACAGCAACTCAGACTGGGTGTGGTGGAGCGCACCTATAATCCCAGCTCTTGGGAGGCTGTAAACAGGCGGATCACTATGAGTCCAATCTAGTAGTGAGACCCTGAACACCCTGTAGACCCTTCCCTAAAATACAAAAAAAATAAAGTATGACATTCGGTATAGAATCAAAATCTTGAAAATAAAACCCCAATCAATACCTGTGCTTTGCTGTATTATGAGACCCTAATAGAACACCTGAAAGTCCTGAATTTTTATTAATAACTTCTTTTAAGATTTCAATGTTAGTTGATAGGTTTCTTTTTCTATATAATTTAGGCACACTGCAATGTTAAAAAGGATATTTTAAGGGTTCAAATATACGAGTGGCATTCTAGGAAAAACTAGACATTAAATTATTTGCTACTGCAAGACAATCTTTCAGCAGAAGTTCCTTTTATTTTCTAGTCATGTGTTAATTTTACATTTAGTGAATCTTTTTTAAAAAATGTAGAGCTGCTTTCAATATCTAGAAATTTTTAATGAAATATAAAAACACCTAACTTTAAAGAGTTTTACATAAACTATTAGAACTCTGCATTGTCAAATTATTATTGTTTTGCTGTTTATTAAACCAAAGACTATGGGAGTCTCCCCTAAGCTTCTCTACCTGCAGGGCAAAAATACTGCATTTCACACACTATCAACGTAAAAGAACTAGGAAATGACATTTATGTAGTTTAAGTAAATGTATTTGAGCAAATTCTTAGGGTTTTAAAAAAATTTTTATTTATTTATTTATTTATTTTACCAGAGATCAAACAAATTCATCCTTTAGACAGGAATTTTTCTGCTTTCTTATGTTGGGTATTTTATTCCTTTGCTGAAGGGGAGCTAATCTCCAATGCACTATGTTTTGCTTTGTTTTGTTTTGTTTGTGGTACCAGGGATTGAACTCAGGACCCTGCGATTGCCAGGGAATGCTTATTCTACTGAGCTATCTTCCTGGGCCCTGCACTATATTAATGAAGAGGAAAATCACAGTATTATATGAACAACAATATTAGGGAGTATATTTTGGAGTGGTCTTAGTTTTACAGTGTATATTTTAGAATTTAGACTTAGGGTCAAGTTTTAATGAAAGAGGCACTCAGTCATTACACATCAAGATATTTCTATCTAACAGGGCCAAAGTAAACTACACCAGTTTCCACAAATCTAAAAATGTGTGTCTGCTTCCACAGCTCACATACTAAAAGTGGGATGATACAGAGAAGATTAACACGGCCTCCCCGTAAGTACACACAAATCTAAAAATGACCTAAGGTCTCCTAAAGAACATGTACTGACACTTAATAAGAATAAAATATAACTTTTGTGATCAGCAGGCAAAAAGAAAACAGCTTTAGTGTTATTATAAAAGGAACTCCAAGGGCTGGGGAGATGGTTCAATAGAATTAGTGCTTGCCTAGCAAGCTTAAGGACCTGAGTTCAATCCCTGGTTCTGCCAAAAAAAAGTATCTATAAAAGGGGCTCCAGAAAGTTCCTTTGCCCTTCTGCCACATAAGGACATGACAAAATGAGGGTGTCTGAAATCAGGAATCTAGCCCTCAGACACCAAAACAGCTGGTGTCTCGAATTTAGACTTCTTGCTTTACAACTGTAAGAAATAAATTTGTCATTTACAAGCCTCCTGATCAAGAGTATTCAGTTTTAGCAAATAGTCTAAGACAGGCTTTTGATTTTTCTTATTAAGGGAAACAGTACTGTCCATTATGCCCCTGCATCTGCAATAACTCTCCAGCCACAAACCCTAGGAAATGTCCTTTGGGGTTGATCCGAGGCAGGCAATTAGGTTCTTTTTTGCAAGAATTTCAAATTAAGACACTAACGGACACTCATTCTGATGACTACATGGAGGTACTTGAATTATAAACTTAAAATTTTTGCTGTCGATGATACCATGAGTCAACAAAATCATATCTAAGAGTCAGACTTGAGAAGCAGAAAAAGTCCTTATACTGGGAAAAACAAGACTGGTGTTACAGTTCTATCTGGAGGTACTCACAAAGCCTCACGAGCTACCAGGTGAGGCTTCTAGACGATGAGGGTGGTATGGCTGATCTGCTGTTCAGAGCTGAGGTCTGGTCAGAAAAAGTACGTTGCTGTGGAAGCAGCACAGGAAGGCCTACCTCCCTCCCCAGCTCTTCCTTGATCTCTGTTTCCTGGATGCCATGGGCAGCTTTCCTCCACCTAGAGCCTTCCACCAAGCTGCTTCTGCCCAGAGCAGGGCAACCATGCAAAAACTGAAACCACCAATACAAACCTCTTCTCCTTCTTTTGGATGTGTTGAGTCTGGTGTCACAGCAATGGAGAAGGTGACTAAGACCGCTGGGTGGCAAGAAAAAAACAAAAAAGAGCCTAGAAGCACTATGAAGGATGGTTTCTACAAAATCCTACTCCTTGCGTGGTTTTGGCACACTTTTTGTCCTGTGCTCTGATATCTGGGAATTTGCATGTTGTATCCTTTCAATAAACCCCTTCCTCCTTGAGCTAGCTTGAGAAACTGTGTTGTTGTTCTTCTTCTGCTGTTGCTGCTACTTCCTCTTCCCCTTTCTTCCTCCTCCTCCTGTTCCTCTTCTTGCTCCTCCTCCTCTTCCTCCTCTTCTTCTCCTCCTCCTTCTTCTTCCTCTCTCCAAGTAAAATGTCTGCTAACATTGTCCAAAATCTTTTGAATCAAGCCTTATTTTATTTACTTTGTGCCTTGGTAAGGTTTGTTTGTTGTTTTGTTTTGTTTTTGCCTCTCACATGTAGATGAGTTGCAGATTCTACTGGTGAGGGAGAAATATAGGAAGGAAATACTGATCCCTCCACAAATCATCATTCTCTTCCCTACTTAGCATGGTCAACTACTCGCTTTATGTTATTGTTATTATTATTATTATTTAATGTATTTGGTTGTTGCAGGGTCTCACTACTTGGCTCAGACTCATGGTGATAGTCCAGCTTTCAGCCACCCCAGCACTGGGATTATGGGTGTGCACTGCTATGTCCCCAGGACTCTGGCCAGCTCAGCCCACCCTGGAGGTAGGACTGGCAAGGCATGTGGTGCTGGGGATAGAACCATGGTCCCTGCACTTGCCTAAGCAAGCACTTTAGTCTGTGAGCTATCTTGCCAGCCCTCTCTTTATAATATTAGAGATACACACATAACATCCCAAACAAAATAACTGCTTATGTAAAATACATAGCTGTCATAGAGGTGTGACAAAAATACAGTGAATGTTTACATTTTAAAAATTATTATAAGAGCCAGCCAAATAGCTCAACAGGTTAAAGTGCCTGCAAGCAGGCTCAGTGCTAGGGGTTCTATCAATCACTGGGCCTGCCGTGCCAGCCCCGACCCCAGGGCACACTGAGACAATTGAGACTGAGCGTGGTGGCACACGCCTGTAATCCCAGCTCTTGGGAGACTGTAAACAGATAGATCACTGAGTCTGATCTACAGTAAGACCCTGAACACTGTGTATACCGTTCCCTACAGAAAAAACTAAAAATTATTATAGTGAGACATGTCGGCATCAGCTGCTCCCAGATACTTCAAGGGCATCTATCCCATCATTCCTCCTGCTTTCTGAAGCAGTTCTGCAAGTCCTCTTCCATGTCTGCTGCTGTGCCAGCATGGCCAGGGAAGAGCCAGCAGGGGCCCAGGGCCGGAGTCAGGGAATAGGGGGGATGAAGATGCACTGACGTATTTATAAACACGATTCCCATTGGATGGCATTTGGCAGCAGCATCCAGTGTGTGTGTGTGTGTGTGTGTGTGTGTGTGTGTGTGTGTGTGTGTGTGTGTGTGTGTTTATATTACATCTGGTAAAGACATTCACAAAAGGAGACATCTAAAATTGCTTTAGGGGCCGGGGAGATGGCTCAGTGGAATAAGCGCTTCCCTGACAAGTGCAAGGGCCTGAGTTCAATCCCCAGTTCTGCCAAAAATAAATAAATAAAATTGCTTTAGAAACTGGTAAGAATAATGAGACAAGTGTGTTTAAAGTAAGAAGTATTTGGAAGGGGATTAATAGCAATACATTTTTACTGTAAATTTTTTTGGTACCAGGAATCAAGTATAGGACCTTGCGCTTGCCAGGCAGGTGCTTATGTCACTGAGCTATCTCTCTAGCCCCTAAGTTTTTAAATTTAAATACATACCATATGTTTTGATCAGCCCTTGCACACAGTGGTGATGGAATTTTTCACCTAAATCCTTACTTCAGCCGCGCCGGCCCCGCCTTTGGGTGCGCTGAGCCGGCGATGCAATCCGGGCACGGTGGCGCGCGCCTGTAATCCCAGCACATGGGAGGCAAAAAGCAGGAAGATCGCTATGAATGTGGGCTGCATGCATAGTGAGACCCTGCACCCAAAAAAAAAATAAATAAATAAAAAAAATAAAACCTTTCTTTTTGTCCTTAAGTAGAAAACTGGAAAAAGAATGATAGAGTCAAATACAAGATTTATGGCATCAGATAGCCCTAGACTGGAGTACCACCATTTTTCTGTAGACTAACCAGAGCTGTCATTTTCTTTAAATGTTGATTTCTTCATCTATAAAATAATAGCATTTATTTTACAGCTTGCTTCTTGCTTTTTTTTTTTTTTTTTTTTTTTTTTTTTTTTTTTTTTGGCAGAACTGGGGGTGAACTCAGGCCCTTGAGCTTGCCAGGCTAGCTCTTATTCTACTGCACCATCTCCCCCGCCCCCGCTTCTTGCTTAATGAGAAAATTTTAACATCGGAAATGTTTCATATATCATAAATGCTTAATAGATATGTAGTCATTGTCAGGAGTTTGAGATGGCCCCTCAAATGGACTCTGAATCTATTTTTTTTTTAAAAGATAAACAGAATGGCAGATACAAGCATCACCTGTATTACTGAGAAAGCACATAAGTTAGCAGAGCTTTTACATGCAAGCAAGTAGGCTTCCTGATACTTAAAGTGAGAATTAGCCAAACTTTTTGACTGAATCATGGGGGAACCCTGGATCACTCACACTTCCCCACATAGAAATGTATTTCAATGAAATAACAGTGTGGCCTTATGCCACAACAACCATTGAAGAACAGCAGCCGTGGCCCTCCGCTATCCCACGGCCGTGGGCCTCAACAAGGGCCACAGGGTGACTAAGACTGTGAGCAAACCGAGGCACAGCCGCTGTAGCAGACGTCTCACCAACCACACCAAGTTCGTGCGGGACATGATCCGGGAGGTGTGTGGCTTCACCCCCTATGAGCCAGCGGCACGCCATAGAGCTGCTCAAGGTCTCCAAGGACAAGCATGCCCTCAAGTTCATCAAGAAAAGGGTGGGGACGTACATCTTCACCAAGAGGAAGTGTGAGGAGCTGAGCAACGTGCTGGCCTCCATGAGGAAGGCAGCTGTCAAGAAGGACTGAGCCCCTCTGGAATAAAGCTTTGCAGAAAGTAAAATTAATTAATTAATTAAAGATAAATTAACACCATGGGGAAAAAAAGCACAAAAGGTTGCCTTCTGAGGACAGTAGCAGAAGAAAGGAAAGAATGAGTTGTTCCAAGCTCTAAGTTTGACAAATGTATCACTTACTGTCTGCTAGGTTTAGGCATGGCCAGCTCCTTCAGTGACGGCTCATGGACTGCAGGCGTGATCTCCAGGGTGGGAAGCCAACAGTGCATGAGGTGGCCACCTTAAGGAAGGTGGTGAGGATGTGGGTGACAATTACGTAATTCTCAAGGGACCGGGTTAATGCTTACAAGCGCAAGTTTTTATAAAAGGAGCAAGCTAGCACCCAAATCTCTTAGAGTCCTGTCTCACCATATGATCTGTCCTTCTCATACTTCTGCTGTGACACAGCAGAAGGGCCTGCCAAAGGTTGAACCCATGGGGCATCCTGATCTTGGGAAGTCAGCCTCCCAAAATGCGAGTTAAATAAACCTTTCCTGTGAATTACTCAGCTTCTCATGTGCAACATAAAATAGATCATGGCTTTATCCCTACAGGAAAAGGTGAGCCACGCTGCTTGGTTCTTGTAACGAACTGCAAGGGTGGCTGCTCACTGAGACACCCGGCAGCTGGTCTTTGAGACACTTTTATTACCACTTCACAGAGGGCCTCCCCCAACAGCACCCGCCTTTCCTTGAGACGCTCTTCTGCGATCACCAGGGGCACGAGATTTGGTCTCTAGATACTCTATGATTCTGTATTCCAGAATTCTGCACCTCTTTTTATTTGTAATGTATTTAGTACAGGGTCTACAAGGTCTCCCCACACAGAGTGGACTCATAGTGATCCTCCTGTTTTTCAGCCTCCAAAGTGCTGAGATGACAGGCATGTGGCACCACGCACTCTCTCAATCGCCAGCTCAGGGCGCCCCCAGGGGTGAAACGGGATGAACCCTGGTCCCTGCATCTGCCTAAGCAGACACTGTAATCCTCTGAGCTATCTGGCTGGCCCCAGAATTTTGTTTTCTGCACTCTTTTTCCTTTGAATATTCTAGGCTTGCTTAAAACCAGCACAATGAAGCATGGCTCAGGAGGCTCAGTACAATTTGTTTTATTTCTTTTTTTTTTTTTTTGCAGAACCAGGGATTGAACTCAGGCTCTTCCACTAAGTCATCTCCCCAGCCCCTGTTGTTATTAAGAGCAGAATATGTTTATTGAGGATAAGCAAGCTACTGTCCAAGAGAGGGACTGAAGGGAACCTGAATAGGTTGCCAAGGACCCTGCCCTTTCTAGGGATTTTTATAAAGCAAAACCATGAGGTGAGGCAGGTCCAAGGTGGGGAAAATGAGAACTCTTTAGGTGGACATGAGATGAGATAAAACTATAGTCACCCAATAAGACTACAAACGTAATTGCTCAGGTAAAATTGATTAAATCAAGGACTGGTGATATAGCTCAGCAGTGTAAGTGTCTGCCTGGCAAGCTCAAGGCCCAGAGTTAGATCCTCAGTACCACAAAAAAAAAGAAAGAAAGAAAAGAAGAAATCAGGGTCAAGCGCCAGTAAGAAAGCTCAGCGGACTAAAGTGCCTGCTTAGGCAAGCACAGGAACAGTGCCTTGATCGTGTGTACCACATGCAATGTCAGCCCCACCCCCAGGGCCGGTTAAGCTGGCCAGAGTCCCAGGGACATAGTGGCACAAGCCTGTAATCCTAGCACTGGGGAGACTGAAAACAGGAGGGTCATCACGAGCCCGGGCTGTGTAGTGAGATTCTGCAGCAAACTATATGAATGAATGAATGAATGAATGAATGAATGAATGGAAGGAAGGGAGAAACGAGACTAGAAAAGAAGAAAAAAGAGAAATTGAGAAATGTGTCAAAAAAAAAAAAATCAGGATCAAATGGGGCAGTGGAATCATGTAGCACACAGGCATGAATGTACATCAGGTGCTTTTCCTGCAGGGGATTCGGTGTCTCTTCCAGGCCTCTTCAAAGGTACTGATACCTACTTGGAGTATCAACCCCTGATGCTCCATACCATCCCTAGGGAGGTATATGTCCGCATTTGTTCAAGCTTTTGAGATCTGGCCCACAGAGCAGGTGCCTGTCTCTCTCACCATTGCAAAGTTATCTATTGTGTCCAGCTGACTCAGTCTGGGCCATGTGATACTGGGGCTAAGTGAGTGTGGTACTGCCTTAGTCCAGTGATCGGAATTAGCACTGTTTGGAGTGGCATCGTCCAAAAGACTGGCAGGCTGGATAGGATGAAAGGCAAAGCAGGCTGGCTGCTTCCTGCGGCCTGCGGCCTGCCACACCTTGAACCGTTTCTCCTCTGTGAAGCCCTGCTGCCATTCACCCTGCCTTGGAGCCAGAAACCTCTAAACATGAAACAAAAATGAGCCTTTTGCTATTTTAACTTGGGTGCTGGGTATCTTGTCTGTGATGAGAGAACTAAGAAGGATCAAAAACAGCTTTTTTAAATAGTAATTCACTATTATTTTATTATCAGATATACTTTGAGTGAATGTTTGCCTGGAAAAGCCATCACATCAGTTATTGTGAGGACTTGATTCATGCACAGTGCCTGCCTGGCAAGTGTGAAGTCATGAATTTGATTCCTGGTACCAAGAAAAATATTATTTTTAATGTATTTGGTACAGGGTCTCACTATTCAACTAGGACTCATGGTGATCCTATTTCAGCCTTAATACAGAAATTACAGGCATGCGCGCAGACTCAGTCGCACACCCAGAGGGGCCGTCAAAGCATGTAGGACTTGGGATTGAACCTGTCCCTGTGCTTGCCTAAGAAGGTGCTTAGTCCGGTGAGCTATCTCCCCAGTCCAAGAAAAATATTCTTGGTGTTTAGCACTGTATCGCTGTTCCTTCCAGGTGCATCTTCTGCAGGTTAAAATTTGAGAAGCTCTACATTGTACTGTCTACAAGAGCAAGGTCTTAAAAGGAAATTAGCTATCACTCTTAGGGTAAGGGTAAACAAAAAGCTGGTAGATGTTTGCCCTGAGTCTCAAAAATGGGACTAGTGCAAGAAAATGGGGGAAAAAATCTTACAATCAAGAAAAATGACTTAATTTGGGAGGGAAGGCAGGTCCAATTTATAAAATTTTTTGTATGTTGTAGATACTGGTCCTTTATCTAAAGATCAACTGGCTAAAATTTCTTCTCACTTTGTAAGTTGTTTCTTCACTGTTGATGGTTTAATCTTGTGTAAATTTTGTTTTGTAATAAGATACCAATTGTTCTTTGTAATATTTCCTGTACAACTGGGGTTTTGTTCATAAAGTCTTTGCCCACAAGTCTTCAAGATTTCTACCTATTTTACCTTCCAGCAGATTAATACTTAATTTTTGTTCCATTTTGACTTTAGTGTATGGTGATAGTCATGAGTTTTAGTCTTCAGTATGTGGAAAGGCAACTTTTCCCACACCGTTTACTAAAAATGTTATCGTGATTGCAGCATATGTGTGTAACTATTTTGGAAGTTTGGCCATTTTCACTAAGTTGGGTCTTTCTACTCAAAAGGGATACTTTCCATTTCTGAAATCCTCGATTATCTTTTTTTGAGTACTATCATTTTCAGTGTAGAGATCTTTTACTTACTTTGTTAGATTGATTCCTATGTATTTGATTTTTCTATGCTACTGTGAAAGAGGTTGTTTCCCTAATTCCTAGAGAGCTGATTTCATCTAGCCATGGGTTGAATTTGGTTGTGAAGTCTGCAAGTCTTTTGGTGGAATTTTTGGAATCTTATGTAGAGGATCATGTCATCTGTGAATAATTTAACTTTTTCCTTTCCTATCATTATTCCCCAAAAAACTAGGACTTGAAGCCCCATTTAGCCCAGCTATCCCCCCTTTTGGTGTCTTCCCAAAGCAATTAAATGAATCATAACAGAGTGACATATCCTTACCCATGTTTACAGCAGCATAGTTTTAATAGCTTAATCTTGGAAATAACACAAATGATGGATTAAAAAAAAAGATGTGGTTTCCTTTCACACAATAGAATACTACTCAGCCATAAAGAATAAACTTGAGCCATTTATAGCTAAATGAATGGACACCGAGCATACTAAGTGAAATAAATCTGACAAATATGTGTAACTACAGAATTATCTCTGGTGTGAGAACCTCAAAATGTAAATTTAACAACCAAAAGTGTACAGGAAGAAACTGCAAAATGAAAGGGAAGAGAACTAGGAAGGGAAAATACAAAAATGAGGGAAACAGAAACAAAGCTTTGTAAATAAGGAGTCTCAAGAAGGGGGGTTAAAGGGAGGGGAAAGGAATGGGGAAAAAAGAATCAAGATATACCATGTACAGAGGCTGGCGAGATACCTCAGCAGTGCATAGTGGCTGCTTAGGCAAGCCTAGGCAGGTGCTGTTAGATCCCTAGTACCACATGCTGTGCCAGTCCTGCCCTCAGGGTGGGTTAAGCCTGCCAAAAAAGATTACTCACATGCAGGTATAAATTCCTTATGATGAATGTGATTATTATGCATATCTAAATTGTACCACTAAACTTAATAAAAATTGCTTAAAATGTTGGCTAAAATGTTACATATTTTATTCTTGTCCACACTTGCCTTCAGAGTGTTACTTGGAGGGGCAATATAATGTAGTGGCTGATGATTCAGATTTGGAAGCCAGGCAGCCTGAGTTCAAATTCCAACTCCAATCCTAAATACTTGTATGACCTTGGGCAAGTTTCTTTATTTTCTTCAGAGTGCTGACATATAAAATAGGATAAAATATTCATCATATACTGCCCTCATGAATAGGATTAGTGCCCTTGCAAGTGACCCAAGTGTTTAGCCAGCTGAGGACACAGCAAGAAGTAGTCATCAATGAAGAGCATGCTTTCACCAGATACCAAGTCTGTTATCTTCTGGATCTTGGGCTACAAGGGCCCTGCCCTACAAAACTGTGAAGAATAAATGTTGTTTATTAGCCACCACTTTGAGGTATTTTTGTTAAAATAGCCTAAAAGGACTGGCATCAATTAACTGTGAAAATGACCAGAGAAATAGAGATAACAATAACTATAGGAAAGTTTCTTTCCATTGGAGGGATTCGCTGTTCATATATATCTAATAATTACCCGATTAACTTGTAAAACTAAGGAAGAAAATAAGAGGGAGGGAGGGAAAAGAAAGAAAGAGAAAGAAAAGAAAAAGAAAGAAAAGAAAAGAAAGAAAGAAAGAAAGAAAGAAAGAAAGAAAGAAAGAAAGAAAGAAAGAAAGAAAGAAAGAAAGAAAGAGAAACAAAGAGAAAGAATGACATTTACCTAAGGTTTTTGTTCTAGTAAGAGCAGAATTTGCCTTCTGGGGTATGGAGCCTTTCATCTAAAATAGACCAGGGGGAACTATCTGCTCGGGGCCCCCTCCTGTCCTCTTGGGACAGGAGCTTTCTTTTCCTCAATACATCTATTCTGCTCAAATAAATAAATAAATAAATACAGAAAGAAAGACCAAATGTCATTGTTTCTGAATAACATAATTTTGACAATAGAAAAATGAAAATTATTATTATTATTTTTTGTGATACCAAGGATTGAACTCAGGAGCCTGAGCTTGCCAGGCAAGCACTTACTCTACTGAACTATCTCCCCAGCTCAGTGAAAATTCTAAGTATGTTGCTGTCACAATAATTAGAAAAAAATATATATATAGCTAATTTTTGCCCACTACAATTTTGGGAATACTCAGTGTTTGCTCTTAATACCTTTGTAATATGAACTATATATAATTTTAAAATATATAAAAACATATTTATATAAATGAATATGAAATGCAGATTGTGGTCTGACTGGAGGAATCTATCCCAGCCAAAATTCAATAATGATAAACAACTTTTATGCAATCTATGTTTGTAATAATTTATAGATCACAAAATACAGTGTGCTGGGTGGTTATTTATCAGCTGACACAGAAAGCAGCAGTGTCACACCAGAAGGGATGATACCAATGCAATGGAAGCTCACTGTGCTACTTGCAGGCCAGGGATACCAACAACTGTTAGTTTTCCCAAACTCTGGTCATACTCACCACTCATTAGTTCCTGACTCTAGACTGGGGGATGGAAGAGGAGAGAAGAAAGGTGACAGTAGAATGGAGGCTGTTAGAGATACAGAAGGAAGAGGACAGGTGAAGCAGGGTAGTCAAGGTGAACCTAATCTAAATTGGTTACATACATGGATAAATACACCAAAGCGTAACTCACTGTTCTGTGTGACAGAACGCTACATAAAATGAAATTTAAGGTTTTTCAGAAAGAGCAAGTTTTGATATAGGAAGGTTAGAAAGCCTAACAGATACAGGATGTTTGACCATTTACAAATAAAACTCCCATCTCCATGCTTTCATACAATTATGATCTAAAGCACTGCTAGCACGGCTCTGCATGCAATGTTTTGAAATATGAAAGGCAGTGTTGACTTAATAGGTATTCTTTTGCATCCATACTCCCATATCCTGTGATACAATGTCTGCCTCTTCCATCCAATGAAGACTAATACTCTGGTTGGCTCAGTAGTCCTAGAAACTTTACACATGGTTGTGCGAGTCCTACGCTGTTTCAGCTCACTCCTCTGTGCACGCACACACACAAGCTGCACTCTGGGGATTGCAATCCAAAGGTATTCAACTTAAAAAACAGTGGCCAAGGACAGCACAGCAGCGGCATGGCACCTGCCTACCAGAAGTCAGATACCCCGCTCTCCAGAGCACAAAAGTGCTACACAGATGTCCGTGTGGTGAGAGACCTAGGCCTCCAAGTTTCATAGCAAACTTTTCAGCCCTACGAAAGCCTTAGGTGACTGACTGCAGCCCGAGCCAACAGCTCAACAGGACTTCAGATACTAAGCCACTCTGGGTTCCTGACCACAGAAACTGTGATGCAATGTCTACACCTTTAAATTGCTAAGTTTGGGGATACTTGGTTAAATAAAAATAATTTGCAGATCCCTCCTGTGAATAAGCAAGCAGTCTGTAAAATTTCAAGAGCACTTAGTCATAATTACTCCTTAGCCCCAATTTTTGAGGAATGAACCCTGGTGAGGATGAAGAGTGGTAGCTGTATTCTTTAAACCTGGCAGGCAAACATCTCCAGGAGATAGGCTCCTATGCCCCCTTCGGACACCCAAATCCAAGAATGTTCGACTCTTAATTTTCTTGCACATAACCTTGTAGTCTCCTGTGCACTTTAGATCAACCCTGGTGATGTACGTACCTTGTACAAGGTAAATGTTAAGTTCTATACTATTTTGGAAGTAGTGAAAAGTATGTGTTCAGTACAAATATTTTTTTTTAAAAGTTTAGATCCACTGCTCGATGAGTTCATTAATCTGTGGATACAGAACGCTTGCTAGGATGAGACATTATGCCTAAAACTACTGGAACCTGCAGCTACTGTACTTTAAACATTGAAACACACGTTCCAATGATTGGAAGAGCCAGGGATATAGTATAGCTCATCAGGGATAAGCCCCTGCCAGGCAAGCACAAAGTCCCGAGTACAATCCCTGGTACTGAAAGAAAAAAAAAAAAATCAATGATTGGAACATTTCTTCATTCTTATTTTAAACAAAGGAAAATTCAGACATTTCTTTCTAGCCTAGAAAAGTACTCTGCAAATTTTACTGTATATAAAACTAAATTGGGACAGTAAGATATAGTTTCTAATTCAGTACCTCTGGGGTAGGGCCTAAGGCTGCACTTCAAATAAGCTCCCAGGTGTCCCCAAACTGCACACCCAGAAGCACAATGAGAAGCAAAGGCCTACACCACTGTAATTTCCTTTAGCAAATTCCCTGCTTGGGGAATCTTCGTGGGGGGAAGGGGAACAGCAAGCATTTCTCTTTCCATCTCTTTTCAACAGTCACCCCGACCTAGCAACACTATTTTATTTCTAAAACTTTAAGAGTTTTCTACCAACATAGGTCCAAACTAAATCTTAACCTTCCCTCATTTTCCTGAAATACTACCCTAACTTCCCAGTTTTTCTCCTGGAGTCTGTGTAATTGCCTATCAGGACTAGAGACTATGTTCTGTGTGTGTTCCAGGCACTAGTCTACGTCCTTTACCTTGTGCTAGTTTATCCTCAAAACCCCAAGCGAGGTAAGCAGTAGCATCAAACTCATTTTACAAATGAAGAAATTGTTGGCTTACAGCTAAGTGAACTTTTCCATAGCCATATAGCAAAGTTTTTAAGACAAAGTGAACCTAAACAACTTAAAAATTACAAAAGAAGTTACCTATCTAAATATGCCAAGTTTCAGCTTAAGCATAAGTTTTTGGCTTTGTCTTGAGACAGGGTACTGCTGGGTAGTTCAGACTTGCCTCAAACTTGGAGTGCTGCTCCTGCCTCAGCCTCTGGAGTGTTGGGATTACAGGAGTGCACACCCACCCAGGCCTAGTGCAACTTGTCCTTAGTGATCAGAAGACCAAAACAGAGATATTACACTCTTTAGGCATAAACCAATAAGTGCTTAGCAACATTGTGTTAACCTGTATTTTCACAGGACAAGAACCTAATCTCAGAAATTCAAGTTTTATTGGTAGTTAGTTGATGAGAATATTTTAAATATCTGAACGATCCAAGGGTATCTGGATTCACAGTGAATCTAGCTGTCACAAATTATTTCATTTTTGCTTTCTTGTTGGGCATTACTTTTAGTGCTCTTTCACTGTGCTATGTTGAGATAACTATCGCCATCCAAGGCTTAAATCCTGCTTGCTGGACAACAGCCTAATTAGTCAGAGGTATCAGGAGCACTTCTCAGTGCAGCAACTTCAGGCAAGTGCTTTTATGTACCCAACTGAGAGGATAACCATTCTTTAGTCAATTCCCTAGTCATTTATTATCTTTATAATTTGGTTACTTTACTTTGCATAACTCAAATTACTTCTGAAAGGAGAATATTATTAGGGGTGGGTTTAAGAATCTGTTAAAGAGTATCTTGAAAGTAAAGCCTAAGCAGTCTTAGTTCTTACGAAATACCTATTCCTGACCCTCTGGTGATCAGCGAAGTCTAGAAAGAAGCTTTGCTTTTCAAAATAATTATGAAGACTTGCAGCATGGAACAGATTTTAATGGTTCAGGTTTATTTCTATTTTTTTTTAGCTCAGAACTACAGTATGTTTAAGCCACTACATCCCATAGTCTGCTTGATAGTGATACAGAAGGTATATATCTATCCCCCAACTGTTTTCGCTTTCATACCTGAATTTTGGTGGTTCACAAAGCACCTAAAATAAGCTTGTGTTGCAGGAGCCAGGAGTAATGTTCTAAACAATAGAGTAAAAGCATTTGTGGTATGTTTAGCTTTTTCTGAGAAGGATTAAGAATGTTGTCTCTCATTTTTCTTTCCACTACACAGAATATGAATAAAAAGGCTAGGACTGGAAAGGCCATCTGGAAATGTCAGATCAACATATATGGTGTTGCTATAATAACTTAAAAAAAGGATCACTCTTGCCATTCAAGTGGTATTTTTGTGCGAATTCAATCTCCCCCGCTTCCTTCCTGCTGAAACAGCACCCTAGGATATTTGATGAGCAGATCCTGGTCTTCAGTTTAGCTCTTACTACTGCAATTCTTTGACCATGTGTTTAACTAGCATAACCATGGTTATGACTAGTATAACCATGTACAGCATTCCTTTGGAGAGTGGAGGGCACACAGGACATAGCAACAAGACACAAAATATGTACATCTTTGTAACAGAAGGCTATACATTACCTAGTCCACTGACTTAATGAAAAAATTTTAAGCCACTGTTATTTTCTTATTTTTTTTTCAGTCCCTGTATAGGCAGCTGCTTCAGAATAGATTTGGAACTCTGTGTTGACTTGTCATTTTGGTTCACTGTTTCCCCAATTAGTTCACACTGTATTTACTCGAGACACATTTAACACCAATAACGAACACTACACATCTCCTGTGCGTTGTGCAATTTTTCTATCTTTCCAGCACTGGTATCAGAGATGCAGCCAGGTTTGGTATAATAAATATTATAATATAATTGTAATGAAAATAAAGTCAGAGGTTTTTTTTTAAAGGCAATCCTATATTCTTTCATTTGGGGAGTTATTTTCAGTACAAACTTCATTCAAATCTTGATAATGACATTTTTAATCACTTCTGCCTGCAAATAAACTGAAAGTGGTCAATACGGCCATGTCCTTCAGAAGCAACTCCAATAAAAAGTGAAAAGTAGATTAGATGACTGGCTTTTTGAGTAATAAATGGTATTCTTTATCTTCTATTCCATCACAAAAGGGGTTTAGCTAACACACTAAGAATTCTCTGAACGGAAAACAGGGAGAGGATTTTCATATTGATTTCTTTTGACTTAAAAACCAATACTATGTTTTAACTGATGGCTTTGCTATTTTGGCTTGTAATGTGAGGTCAATAAATTTGGATGGCAGATTCTTAACGCTGGGGATTAAATCCAGGGCTGTGTACATGCTAGGTAAGTATTCTACCACTGACGTTCATAGACAGCAACTAACTCATGCTTGAAGAATGGGAGCATCATCAAATGACACTACTGGAATTACGTCCAGAGGAACCAAACTTTTTTTTTTTTTTAATTCATTTATTTATTACAGTGTCTCGCTACACATCACGGATTCTTTTTTTGCGGGGGGGGGGGTTCAGCTCAGCCCACCCTGGGAGAAGGGGCTGGCATGGCATGTGGTGCTGGGGCTAGAACCGCGGTCCCTGAGAGGCGCTTTAGATTAGCTGAGCTATCTTGCCAGCCCTAAACTTTAATTTTGCGGCATCATTATTCATTTTGAAAAATGATTCCAAGTTCACAACACTATGTAGTTTTTAAGAGATAGGAACTCTGCTCTCGACACTTCTGAGGGAAGACCACCAATTTATAGATGTAGGCATAGAAGAGACAAGGAGCAAGAAGGCCCATCACACTGCACGGCTAGCCAGTGACAAAACCGTATCGAGTGCCCAGCTCTTCAGACACAATCTTGTCATTACTCATTGGTTCACTCCTTCATTTCTTCATACAGAGAAATATCATACAGATATTTCTCTGTATCTCCATTTCAACCAGCTTCACATGCCAAATCCATCCACTGGCAGCCTCATAAATTCGACTGATGGATGTGCTAATAAGCTGAGTATGTGTTTTAGTTTTGGCAGCAGATGCTAACTGTTTCCACTGAAGTAAATACCTAACTAGTCTTGTATCACTTGTTCCTTTAGGCTGTTGGCTATCATTCTTTTCATATAACATTTAGTTCACTAGATAGTAACATTTATAGGATTTTAATTTACTTGGCCCACCAAACATATTGCAAATCCACAGCTAACCTTCATTTTGAAGTTTTCAGATTAAAAAAGGGGAAGTGAAGCAGTAAATCCAATTTCCCATTATCTACCTCAAAGACATTAGAAAAAGTTGACAACTCTTTTCACATGCAAGGCAGAGGCCTCAGTCAAGTTTAGTGCTCAGAAAGTACTGCGCTGTCCAACTGTTACTGAGGAGGGCAACAGAAGGGAGGCAGGCAAGAGGCAATGAGGCAGCAAGTCCCTAGGGGCTGTTTGGTCTCCATACCTTCAAAGGAAATCTGCACCTGAGTAACTCAGAAAGTAGACATTTGGGTGACATGAAACAGCCCTAAAATAACATTTTTTAAAAAGGAAACCTTTCTTCAGTTCTACCATATAGAATAAGAAACATCACAGCTTAGAAAGCTAAAGACTCAATCATGAAAAACAACAAAAAAGCTCCCTCAAGAAAACTAAAGTATTAGAAATATTCCTTAGCAGTCTAACTTTTCTACAACAGCTCTTCTTCTAAATGTTCATATAATAATCAGTTAATTTTTACTGAGGGAAAATGATACATTTGCAGGCATAATTTCAAATATGAAAGATGACTAAAACTGTACTATATCACTCTTCTCTCAATGTTAAATACAAAAGCAGACTTCTTCAGGCCACATATCCCTACTTTTTCAACAATCTTACAAAATAAATATTTGAACTACAATCTCCAATAAAGTCCCTCTATATTTGTTGTTAGTCTTAATCACATTTGGCTTGTCTGTCTAGTGCCTTTAACTCTTAGATGTTGCACCTGGGGATTTTTGCTTGCTTTACAATGTAGGTTTATATGCCCTTTAATTGAAAGCAAACCGCCTTAGATAATCCTATGTCAACAATGTTACAAGGTCCACCTTCCGTTAAAAGGCAAATAGAAATACTGTACTGTTCTCTAAAATGAAGAAAAAAACACATTTAAAAACACAATAATCTAGTGCATTTCCTTTATCAGAGATAAAACCTCAGTCAACAGTGCCTCTGTTGTATGTCTCTTTCCCCAAGTGGGGGAGGGGTGCAAGGGATTCCGGTTTTCAATGACTAGTGCTCATTCTCTGCCCAAAGGTTCTAGTTGCATGGCATGTTAAATATTTTTACGTTATTGTAAGAACTACATCAATTTTGACCCAAAATAATTTAATATTTTCAAGTGTTATGTTTTTAAAGTATATCACTAAAAGACAAGTTTGAGAAATGAGAAACACACACCTCACTTTTAAGCAGAGCTTGCTAGTTTTACATGGAAAGTGGAGTTTGTAAAATTAAACTGATGGAAAAAAGATGACCTAGGAGAATACTTTTAAGGAAATTTTCAAGACATTTTCATAGCTCTTAAGTAGCTACAACTAGTGATTAAAAAGAGAACATAAAGTTAGACTTACAAAGGCATCCCTGCAACCCCAGTACTTGGGAGGCTGAGGAAGGACTGCCCTGTGTTTAGTACCAACCTGGGCTTACATAGGAGTTCAAGGCTACTCTTTATTACATAAGTGAGACCTGTATCAAAACCAACCAACCAACCAACCAGAGCTTACTCCCGCTTGAAGATGCATGGCATACTGCAACCTAGAGTTGCTACAGCAACAGCCTGCATGGACAGGTTCTCCATAGCACTAGGGAAGCACTAGGGAAGCTCTCCATAAAAAAACTGAGAGGATTCTTCAAGTACAGTATTTTTTTGCTGATGGAAATAAGGGTAAAAAAAGCACAGAACTTAGCACTGTGTCCCTAAAACTCTAGTGTAACAACTATTAAAACTATATAAGACAGTTTGGAAATACTTTTGTTAAGCATCAACTAATCAAATAAAGAAAAATTTTCAAGGCTAAATATTTAAATGCATAAAACAGAGTAACACTTCTCTCAGATTACTATCTTTCATCTTAATATATTTTTTAAAAATATTTTTTGGTTTGAGACAGGGTCTCACTATGCAGTACAGGCTGGACTTAAAATTCAGTGATTTTCCTGCCTCCTCCCAATCGCTAGAATTAATTGCAGGCATGTACCACCACACACAGCAATTTCTTTCATTTTAAACACGTATGCCTCAGATTTTCCCTTTGGCTAAATGAAGACCCTAGAAATAAGCTCTATTACTCGACTCCTCCAGTCAGCACTTGCTATCCAAACTGTCTCACAGGTACACAGAAGTATTCAAAATAGTTTTGTTTTGAATAAACATTAAACAAATGTAAATTGGCACAAATCTGCTTGTTATTCTGTGGGAATGCTATTCTGCCTCCGAAAATCAGACTGCTGGTAAGAGCAGAGTAGTAACAATGTGTATCATTGATGATTTTCTACTGAGGTACAATCAACTTAACACAGACTGAATAAAACACAGCGGAAAGGTTCTCGTCACAGTGATATTTAATATGAGAAAGTCACCACTGTCCCAGCTACACTGGAAAGACACTTTCTAAACATTAATTTTTGAGGATGAAGAACTGAATGGGAGCACAAGCCTCTCTGCTCACTCTCCTCAGAACAAGACCCATCTTCCCACTAGTTAAAAGAGCTCATGATATTTTTCTTTTAAAGAAGAACGTAGTGAGTATGGAGTATGATGAGTACCTTTACCTTCAACTTTAAACCCTCCCACCAGAGTGTGAAAAGTGAATAAAGACAGCAACGTTGTTTAAAAAGTTAACTTATATTAAAAATATTTTGTATATAAACAATTTTAATACTACTACAAAGTAGTATCTCAATACAAAGCAGTTCAAATATTAACTGTTCTTTAAACTGTTAAACTTTATTATAAATTAAAATTTCTTTACAAAAAAATTGCACATAATATTTGACCACTCTTAGGTTCTGATGCACTGGCATTTGCAATAGTTTCTTTAATCTTCAAGTTAAACAGTCTCAGCAAGGAGTCCAGAACGTAGAAAGGGCAATAAACAACCCTGTTAGAGCATTCAAGTGCAACTAGCAGACTTGAGGCCAAGGCAGTTACACTTTCCTTAAGATGGACTGCTTAGGTTTTAAATCCTGAAATGAAGAATCTCAAAAAATTTTTAAAAAGTAAGAATTAAAAGGGACTGCCTGCTTTTTTACTGTAAACACAGCCCTAAAAATTAAATCCCAAACAAGAACCTCTCAGGCATCAGAGAGTGTCAAGTGAGTCAGGAATAGAACAACATAAAGGGAGAAAGTAAAAAACAAAAACAAAAAGTAAAATTAAAATAAATGTCAGTCACTTTGAGAAGCTATACTTACGTACATGATGTTATGAGAATCTGGCAGGGCCAAGAAGCAGGCCCAACAGGAAGTTCATTTATCCAACTGCAGAGGATCATCATGTTCATTGTTTCCGGTTTTGAGGATAGGATATTGTAGGGGACTTGATATAATCAATAATGCTTGTCTGCCTTATACAGACCTTAGCCAGGAATCAGCCTAATCTTGAAGAATCATTCAAATAATTTTGGCAATTATTATAAGGACTTAGAACTGACTGCACCCAGTGTTCAGTGATTCTTGCTTTCTGTTTTGTTACTGTTTAAATTTAAGAGCTCATTTAGGCTGACTCCAATCTCTTGGCACTTGGAAACTAGTTTTCTCAGGTTATCAGTTTTACCTCCTTCTGATGCTTCAAACAAGAGTTGCTGTAAAAGACAGGGAAGCACAGAAGTAAGACATAGCTAAGAGTTTGAGCATTACCACATCAATGGATATGGCACATGCAGAAAATTTATAGGAAAACATCATGATAAAATAAAAGATAAAAAGCATTACATCTTTCCATAGTGATGCACAAAGAGGTAACTTCTGTAAGGCTCTCTGATATAAACGATGGACCTACAAGATAGATACACACACAACCCCATCAGAAATAATGATGAAGAAACACCTTCATAAATCCTATTTAAAGAACGGCACTTCATAATATAATAACATTCAAGACAAAAAGGTTGAGTTGGAGGCCGGGGGATAGCTCAGTGGCATAAGTGCCTGCCTGGCAAGCATAAGGTTCCAAGTTCAATCCCTGATACTGCAAAAATCAATCAATCAATAAATGGTTGAGTTGGGCTTTGGAGTTTCCAATCATACAGAGTTCTAAAAATGCTAATTTCTATTCTTTAATCCTTTTAAACTGAGAAGTCAACAAAGGGAAAGAGTAAAAAGAAAAAAAAAGTGATCCATCTGGTATTTAATTTTGGCTTACCTCTCTTTGTCCCTTTAGAACAATCTCAGCAGCAATGGCTCTAAGGGGGGAAAAGGAATATAGAGAAGGAAAAGAAAAATTTATATATCTTTGAACAAAATGAAACACAACCACTGGCAGAATACTGGCTGTGGGAGTCTGAGTATAAAACTTCCTGAAAGTAACAGGCTAAAGTTCCAAGGAGGTAACCTATAGTGAAAAGAAAAATTCAACAATTTTTATCAACTTTACAAGAATAAAGCAGAGCAGTGTTTGTAGGAAGGGGAGAAGATTCATGATCACTCATGAAAAACACCCAGCACTAACACCTTTAAAATAAAGATGAAATCAAGACTAAAACGGGGAGGAGGGTGCTCACATTTTTAAAATGTGATATAAGATAATCTATAATAGATTTGTTTGATAGCAAAACTATTATCTAAATGTTCTCCTTCAAAGAAAATTAAAATTCTATTTATTTTTGCTTTTATAGGCAACCATACATGAGCACTAAGTCTTTGTATTACACTATGGTGAAGTGCCAAAAACAAATCAAAATTAAATCTGTCCAGAGAGGGAAAAATAGGTGGCATTTCAGATTTACCTGTCTGGAACAAACTTTATAAATAAAAGCAATAGCTACAAAAACAGGTAAATGATTGTTGCATTACATTTTCCAGGTGGCCAGGCATGTTGGGATATTATATGTAAACATCTTGGCTTGAAGTTTCAGAATCTGAACATTGCTTTCTTCCCATTCATGTTGAAGTAGCCTGTAAAGTACATTCAGGAAAATGAACAAAGCATTTCAAGTGTGGAAACTCTAACTGTGCTCTCTGAGTTATAAAGTTCACTCAGTTCAAGTCTATGAAGGCTACACCGCAAACATTTTAGAATGCCTCATAGAATTACCCTGTGACAGGAATGTGTAAATGTCTAGTAGGTCCAGTCAAGACCTGTACTCATCTCCAACAAACTAAAATAAGATCCATCTATTCCTACAGAACATAAAAGCACTCTTTGCAAATAACTCTCCACTCAGACTGAAATAATAACACAATGCAATTTCCTTGCATTTTTAGAATATCAATCTTAACTGTTTCTCAAACTAAAATGCAATGATAGTGACTAATTGCTAAATTCTCTGTTCTGGGAAAAAAAGAACAGGGATAACCCCAAAGAAATAAGTATCAAAACACAAGAGTGGGATTTATCAATAAAACCAACAAAACTACCCATAATCTAAAATGCTTACCACATTAGAAACTGGTTAAAATAAAACCACCTTTTCTATTTCACATGAGTCATAAAAGATAATGATGCTTCATAATTCATATTTCTGTAATTAGCTCTACAGGTTAGAATGCTGACAAATTTAATTATAAGACAGTATGGTTATTTTTGGCACAACTTTAAGTGTTAAGCTAGTTTTCAAACTCATACCATTTTCCCATAAAATTGCTACATGAGATGTAATTACTTTAAGATACAAGGGAGTATTTGATAAATATTTTAAGTATCTTACAAGCCATAAAAAAAAAAATCACAATCTTAATATATAACTTATGATTGCAGTGGGAACAAGTACACAAGCAGAAGTCAAAATGACTTTAATTTTTTAATTTAAAAAAAAAATGGGGAAAACAGGTTTACTCTTATCAGAGCAGAGAACCACAAAGAAAAGCTCTAGCTCCATGCTTCTCTAATGTGGCTAAAGAGCTCAAGTTTAGGAATCAACTTTGTATGTATGTATGTATGTATGTATATATATATTTTTTAATGTATTTGGTATAGGTGCTCACTATGCAGGTCAGACACCATAGTGATCCTCCTGTTTTCAGCCTGCCCAGCACAGGGATTAAGGGGTGCACCACCACGCCCGGTCTCTGTGCACCCACAGCAGGGCCAATATGGTTTATGGTGCCAGGGATCAAACCCCGGCCCCTGTGCTTGCCTAAGCAGGTCAAGTGAGCTACCTTACAGATACTAGGAGTTGTCGTTTTAAATGCACATCCTAGGAAATTCTAATGCATACTATCTGACAGCAACTGACCTACAAAGATATAAAAATCTCTAAGTAACAGATGTGTGTGTGCTTGTGGAAAAGACAAACTTGAATCATTTGCTGCCTTATAACCTCGTTTTCTGAAGTGAAAAATCTTTACAGTGGATTTTGCGTGAATAATAACGTGGCTTACCACCTCTGAAATTAAAGTAGTGTGTATCTATGAGAAAAGAGTGGAGTCATAAGACTGTTTTATTAAGTTTTCAAGAATTTTATATGAGGGCCAGGGAGATAGCTCAGTAGAATAAGTGCTTGCCTGGCAAGCGCAAGGTCCTAAATTCAATCCCTGGTTCCGCAAAAAAAAAAGAATTTTATATGATAAGCCTATATTACTAAGTTGACAGGAGGAGGAGGGCCAATAGAATTTTATCTTTTTCTTACCTCAGTGCAAGTCCAGAATTAGTAGGCATAATTGAGCAAAACCGTTCCAAGGTTTTGGAATGCTGGGTCTTTGGAACACAGCTCAAATAAAAGAAAATAACCTGTAAAGGTTGAGGGGGGAAAAATGAATGCAACCAAATGTGAAATTCAATTATCCATGCATTTTAATGAGAAAACCAAAATGGTCTTTTAAGATATGAATGTATAAGTTATAACAATGTATGATGCTGTTATTGTTCCTGCCATTAATTATATTAATGACTTTCCAAATATGAATTAGGAAATATGGTCTAGTAATGAGAGCCATGGACAGAACACTGACGAGAAGCCAGGAGTCCGGGTTTCCATTCCTGATCTACCTTTACTCGCTGTATGTCTGGGCAAGTCATAGGGTTAATGATACCTGCCACATCTTGCTCATGGAATGCCCGTGTGTAAATGACTTAATGTCCGTAAAGTGGTTTGAGATCCTGGGATAAAGAATGGCATAGAAGTACAAAGCATAATAATTGGTTATCCTGATTAGCAACAAAACCATCCCATCAAAAACAACGACAAAAATCATGTCTTAGTCTACACTGAATTTTAACAGAAACATCTGGCTGATGGAGTCTCTGAAAAAAACAAAAACCTTGGCTTCACCACCTATAAGATACCATTTTATGAATATATTAATCAGATTTTACTCTAAACAGTACCAGATTTCAGCTTTTTTATGCCCTGGGATAATGATATTTTGCTTGACAAACCATTAACAAAAAAATGCAGCTACGGTGTATCAGCCTATTACTTATTTTGAAGTTTTGAGATTTTTTTTGTTGTTCAGTAAAATTTTCAACTAGTCATGCAAAATATTACAGATTTCATCACCATAGAATCCTTTGTTTCATCTTTCTCCTTAATTATGTATTAAACGTTAACATCCCTTCAGTTTTGCTTCAATGTTAAATTTCCTTCAACATAACATATCACATTTTATCTCGAGTCTTTAGGGTACTACTCCTAGACTTTGAAGAGATAAGAATCATAGTCAAGAATAGTGAATGCTAGCAAAGCAGTCCTAGGAAAAACTACTCATAAAATATAGTTTGGTGTCATTTTAAAAGGTCCTTCATTTCACACAAATATTCTAAAGAAAGAAGTTTTAAGTTCTTACCCTATTATGAAATTCATAGTTGGACCAGTAATCAGCACTGCTAAAAGGAATGGGGTATCGGGCAGGAACTGTAACCAAACATCTATTCACTAAATCTGTAAAAAACTTGAATTCTTGAACTTTGTTTCTGGATCCAGCAGCTCTATTATTGGCAAAGACAAGATAACTGCCAAATGAAAAATATTACAATTAAGTCAGTAATTCCCTCACCAAAACAGCCAACCATCATATCCCTTCCTTCAAAATCCAATTCGAAGAACTAAACTTACTCCATCCAGATCTTCTGTACTATATCAGATCTCATGGCCACTCCTAATGCTGCCTCATATGCTTCCACTGTGTCCTTAATACTTGATTGAAGAGGATGACAAAGGCTGTTTAACAAGAAAATGTATGTGTAAATGACAAATGCATTTTCAACACTATAGATATTACAATGGAATTCGTTTTTAGCATCTCTCCAATTTTGCTTCAATAACCTTAGGTTAATTTTAACATGGCATAAAGTTGGGTGAAATACATCCAGATCATAACTTATATTCCTTATCATGACATTTAATCTTACATTAGCTAAGAGTAAATAGCAAATCCAGGCTTAGCACACACCATTCTCTCTGCAATGGATAACAACTTACCAGTATATCAGCCACAAATAAGGAACTTGGTGGTTAAACATGTCATCATCAAAATTCTCTTTACATAAATGGGATGGAATGTCAAGGGGTCCTGGGATATTTAGGAGATACCTGGGTCAGGGAAACAAGCATTGTTTGAAACTATGCCTACATACACGTGGACTACAAATGTTTTTTTAAAATCCTATTTCAGCTTAAATTAAAATATTTAAAGAAACTTATCTTTTCACATATGTGCCATATCTTCTGGTCACTTGCTAGGATCACACAATTATTCAGAATTTTTTCATTTTATAACTATATAAATAATTCTGTTCCCAGAATGATTTATCTCCAAAATTAAACTATTTGAATCATCTAATTAAGCTTAACAAAAAACAGAGAAGAAATAAGAATACCAAACATCTCAAAATTTCCAACAAAAATCTACCAAGTTTCTTCTGAAAAAAAAAAAGTCCTTTAAGATTTACAAACCTGGTATATGAAAGTAATCTTTCTGTCACACACACATCAGCGTAGATTTAACTTCAGACATGATCTCCAAGCGTACTCAATAACATACTGGCCCCCAGAGGGACTTATCAAGAAGAGACTTATGATCAGATGAAGAGACTTATGGCCAATTACAGCTCCCTCTGACAGGCCAAAATATATATTAGCATGTTAAAGGTCCTGAGAAAGTCAATTAGTGCAGACATTTATTTGACTTTTTCTCAATGTATGACTGTATATATACCAGCATCTTTTAAGAATGTTTTTGTTGAGCTGGACATGGCGGCACATGATTGTAATCCCAGGTTGATTACAGGAGGCTGAGATAGGAGGATTGTTGCACATTTAAGGCCCACCTGGGCAACCAAGTGGGTTCAAGGCCAGCCAGAAATGCGTAGGGAAAGCCTATCTCAAAAAGATAAAAACAATGATGTTTTTAAGGAAAACAGACTGGCTACATAGTGTAGATTATTTACACTGGATTCTAAAATGACTTCAAGGGACCCAGTTTTTAAAGGATTCAGCGTATAGGCAGGGTGGTGATGGTGCTAGACACAAGAAACAAGACACTTTAAAAGTCGGTTATCATTACTCACCTGTAACTACTGTCACTACATTATCATGTGTCAACTACTTCTAAGGATTTTAATTTCCTCCAATGAAAACTGAGCTAGCTCCAAAGAACTAATTACAGTGCTCGCATTACTTTTATTTTAAAAAGAACTTCGCACCTAATCAATATAAACCATTTCTACTATAACTTCACATAGTGAATGAAATATACATATTAACTTTTCTACCTATTTTCTTACTCTTCACTCTAGTATTCTCTTCTGTAAGTTTTATAGTTTTAAATTTTATACTTAGATCTGTGATTTGTTTGGGTTCATTTTCTTTTTTTTTTTTTTTTTTGTTTTGGTACTGGGGAATGAATTCAGGACCTTGTGTTTGCCAGGCAGGCACTTAAGCCACTGAGATATCTCCCCAGCACCATATTTTCTTAATCTTCAAAATGACCTAAAAAAAATGAAAGTTACCTCCTTTATTCTTTGCAGCTATTATCTTTATACTAAATGGTACATAAAAAGGAACTGCAAGAATCTATTCTAAATAAATTACATTACTAAGCATTTTGCTTTGCAATTTCTACTCTGAATTTAAAAGGTATTTTGATTTTGGAACAATTATTAAGAACCCTGATTTCTGTAAATGAACTCTGGTAATATTATAAATCTGTGTGTGTGTGTGTGTGTGTGTGTGCATAAATGAAGTATGGCAGTCATAAAAATTATTTCCTCTACTATCATTTTCCTAATATCTTACTCAAAAAAGAAAGACTTCTTAAATCAAAATGCACAACTGTATGAAGACTTCAGGTCTAAGTAAACTAAGTACATTTTTTTTTTTCTTTTTTTCTAACTTGTGGTGCATTGTGACTTAGGCTATTTCACAAAATGGCTTAGTAATAAGATTTGGAATTATTAATTTTCAAATTTTTACTGATCCTGTTACTCTGCTTAATTAAATTTATTAGTTACCAAAGCAGAAACTGCAGATCAAGATAAACCAACTACTAAGATCTGCCCAAACCCAGGCCCTGAGAGTGTATGGGAGTTTCTGCTCTGTCTTGCACCCGCCGGACCAAGCCCAGGCCAGCCACACTAGAAAGAGACCTTTCCCTGCATTCTACCGGACCTCCCCAGCCCCTCCAGAGCCAGCACAGCCACGCCCTGCACACCACACCCATTCCAGCCCAGGACCAGCCAGTGTGTGGGAGAGCTTCCAGCTTCTCTGCGCCCTCAGGACCTCTCCAGAGCAAAACTCAGGCATGCCTCATGAGTGAGACCCTCTACTATGCCCTCGGGACCCCTCCACCCCTCCGGAGCCCCCAACCCCAAGCCTGCCTAGTGAGTAAGAACTTCTGCAATGCTCTCAAGACTCCTAGAATCCATCCCAAGCCAAGGTCTTGTTAGTGTGTGGGAGAGCTTCTGAGCTTCCCTGTGCCCCCTGGGGCAGGGGCACAACACAGGGCCATCACAGGTTCACTGTGCCAGAGGGCACAACTGGTTCATTTCCAAGGGCTGAAGTGGGAAGCAGCTGAACACAACTGCAAGATTCAAGCCAGGCATAACTGGATAAACACCTAATAGAGCTGCACCCGAATTTCAGTATCTGCTAAGGTTATAACTGCACCAAAACTCTACACCACAGGTCAGAGGTCAGTGCTACATGAAATGATAAAGGAGCAAAATGCAATCTCAGGGCTCAAGCCCACCCAAGTGTAGAGGACACTAGCTCAGCTGAAATGTATAAATTAAAGCATCAGAAGTAAAGAAACAACAGCAGAAAGGTATAGAGGAAATCAGAGCAGAATTTCTGAAATAAAAGAAATCTGAATTCACAGCATCTGAAGGAAAGAATCAAATACAGAAACATATGAAAGAAACCCAGCCGGGCGTGGTGGCGCAGGCCTGTAATCCCAGCACTCGGGAGGCTGAGGCAGGAGGATTGTTGTGAGTTCGAGACCAACCTGAGCTACAAAGTGAGCTTAAGGCCAGCCTGAACTGCATAGTGAGACCCTGTCTAAAAAAAAAAAAAAAAAAAAAAAAAAAAGAAAGAAACCCAACCTGAAAAAAACTCTGCAGTAAAAGAATAACTGCTTCTAAAGCAGACATTGATAAAAAAGAAATTACAGGAGATTAGAAAAATGACATTCCTTAAATGAGCAATATAGGAAAGAAATAGATCACATGAAGCAGTCAAAGAGATATAGAGGAACTTAAAATCTCAACCACAAGCCTGCAAAACCATTTGAAAATGAAGACAAAGTTTCAGATCTTGAAGATGCTGGTGCAGCTAGTGAAAAGGTGAGATGGATCTCTTAAAAACCACTAGGATGCAGGAAAAAATAATCCATCACCTGCAAGATGATGCAAAGATGAACAATGTGAGACTAGTAGGCATCAATGAGAAGGATGGAGTCAATACCCTATTCTAAAAAGAATAGGGTCAGAAGTAATAGCAGAAAACTTCCCCAATATGAGGACACAATCTCACATTCAGGTAACCAAAGCATACAGAATGCCAAATAACTTCAACCCAGTTAAAAACACACCAAGACATATAATAGTCAAGATTCCAGGAATCCAAAACAAGAATAACATACTGAAAGTCACTAGAGAAAAGAGGCAGATCACATTCAAAGGAAAACCCATTAGAATTACGGCCAACTTCTCTTCACAAATTATGAAGGCAAGAAGAGCATGGAGCAGAGTACTTGAAAACAAATTCCAGCCAAGGCTACTTATACTCTGCCAAAATCTGTTTCAAGTTTGATGGAGAAATGAAATACTTTCCTGACAATGAACAATTAGACTTTCATGATGACAAAGCGAACCCTACACAGGCTACTGAAAGAGAGGGACCAAAATGATCAGAACTCCACAAATGAGAACTGAAGGAATCCATTAAATAGGGTAAACAATTAAACACAGGACAAAAAGAATAAACAACAGCAGGTAAATAACATGTTGGTCATAAGTCAGCACAGCTCAATTATAACCATCAAAATAAAAGGACTCAACAATTAAGAGAAATACACCAGCACAGTAGATTAGGAAACAAAATCCAACAATATGCTGTATACAAGAAACACATTTAACTCTTAAAGAAATTCACAGGCTGAAAGTCAAAGGATGGAAAACAATACTTCATGCCCTAACACCTCAGAAAAAAAAACAGAGGTAGCAATCCTGTTCTCAGTCTCAACTTCAAACCAAGAATAATCAAACTAAATAAAGAAGGCTACTATATATTGGTTAGGGGAAAAATTCAGAGGAAGGGGTAACACTCATAAATGTATATGTACCAAACATGGGAATACCCAACTATGTAAGGCAAATCTTAATGGACATGAAAAAGCTAATATCCAATACCACAATATTAACAGGAGACCTTAACACCCCCATCTCAAAAAGATAGGTCAACTAGACAAAAAATTAGCAAAGCAGCAGCAATCAATGGGTCACACGTGAAATTAAACAAGAAATTCAACAATATCTACAATTCATTAACAATTCAACCACAACTTAATGGAACTTATGGGATGCGATGAAAGCAGTTCTCAGAGGGAAATTCATAGCTGTGAACTCACACATTAGGAAAACTGAACAGGAACAAATAAACACCCTAATTGTACACCTCCAACATCTAAAAAAGAGCAAATCAAAGATAAACCAATTACCTTCATGCCCAACAGAAAAATCACACTAGTAAGTCGTTTGGTTCAATCTTGATTTAGTCCTCTACCTAAATCTGGGAAGAGTGATGTAATTTAAACAAAGGAGAAATTGGATAGGGGGAAAAGCTTGATTTTATTTTTTGTTTTAATTAATTTTATTGAGAAAGAAATAGCAATGAAAGTGTTTCAGAACAGGTTAGTAGGACATTTACAATATTAGTATATTGTATTAATTCTTGGAAAGGAGAGACTGTGAATAAAGGTAGAAAAGCGCATACAGCCTTTCCTGCTGGTGGCGAGGCTTAGGGGGAGACTGTCTTTGAATCTCTGGCCCAGTAGAACCACACGGACCAAAGTCATGAACAAATGACTGACTGCAAGCTGCAAACATATGGTGTGGTTTGGTTTACAGCAGCAGCCAATTGAGATGAACATCTCAATATTAGTGCATTTAATTCTCAGGATAGATGATTTAACCCCCAGTCCCACTGGCTAAGCAGAATAAAGTCATCTTTCATTTCAAATGTGTGTGAACTGGCCTAGCATTCAGAAAGCTGAGCTCATGGCAGACGAGGAAACTAAAGCAGAGGACCAGGCTACTTGTCTCAAGTCTTGCATCTGGTGGGGCCAGGTTCCAGTGTCCCTGCCTACTATCACTGTGCGCGTGACCCAGATTCTCCCAAGTGTTTCAAGTGTCCTGCGCCCTCTGAGTCCTTAGAAGCTTAGACTTAAGCCACGCTTCTGAGTTTGGCTACACAGGTGTCCGCTAGTTAGGGCTGTACCAAGGCCATGTTTTGCCTGCTTACTTGACCATTCTATCCATGCCAGGTGTGCATGAATGTCCCTACCATAGAAAGGGCATCCCAGAGCAATACCTGGAAGGATGTGCCCTGCCTTCCACTTACTGAAGGATCGTACACCCCTGAAGATCTGGGTGGGGCTGTCTCGTACACACACAGGGGGTCCCCTCGGCCCTCACTGAGCCTTTTGGGAAGGAACAAGGTAGCTGGGCATCTTTGTCATATTTTGAATGCTGGGTGTTCAGGGCCACCATGGGGTCCATAGGAAGCTGAGCCTTCCTCTTCCCTCTGCTCTGTGAAGTAGGACTTCTTAGTGGTATTCTGTTATGGGGCAAATGGAAGGGCAGCACACTATGCAAGGCTCCTCTAGGAATCCATCCTTTCTGCCTTGTGTGCTGCTCTTAGAGAGGCCCCTATGGAAGCTACCATCTGATGAGAGCACGAGGCTGTCGCTGAGGGGGCTGCGGACATCCCTCAGTGCATGGTGCCCTTGCATTTGCTCATTCATTTATTCTACCTTCCACCTTCTACGTCAGGTGCAGGTCTGCATCCAGAGCTCACCCTGGCAGGCATGTGGGCTTCCCGAGAAGCTCCCATGCTAGCAGCAGGCCTTGGCTTCACAGAGAAGCAGGTACAAGACGTTCCTAGTGTTTGCTCTGACACTCAAGGAGTAGCCAAGGCACCCGGGTCTAGCAGTGCTGGGGTCAGAATTCTCCTTTGTGGAGCTGTCTGTTCAGTCACTTGGCCTTGCACGAAAGCTCTGTCACTTTGCATGCACAGATATAAATATGTGCCCTGGGCGAGGACAGGTCCTTGTGCCTCAGTGGGGATAGGCGGGCATAGGGAGAAGCAACCACGTGGTTCTCTAGCAGGTGGAGTTCACTTTTGTTTTCTGAGTTGAAGGCAGCCCAAAACTCTGAGCCCAGTCCTCCCAGGTTGGTAGGGAGAGGCAGCTAATTGACCTTGTTCATTTGTTTATTTAGTATTTATTTGGTGCTCAGACTCATACCAGAGCTTATTGGTAACATCAAAATAACACTAATAATAAAAGTTGTTTCAGACTTCAGAGTATTTATGACCCAGGTGAGGAGCAGGACATTCCCATGGATAGGGTTTGCATGCTGGTGCCAAGTGACAGGCGGAGGAGGAATCAGACAGGACAGAGGGCGATGGCCGCCATGTTTCTCAGGGGGCAGCTGGTGCAGTGCACACTGGAATTAGCATTTTTTTTATATTAGGGAAGGGTCTACAGGGTATTCAGGGTCTCACTACTAGGTCGGACTTGTGCTGATTCTCCTGTTTACAGCCTCCCAAGAGCTGGGATTATAGGCATGCATCACCATGCCCAGTCTCAATTGCCATCTCAGCACGCCCTGGGAGCGGGGCTGGCATGGCAGGCCGGGGACTGAACTGCTGGTCCTTGCACCTGCACTTTTTTTTTTTTTAATTTAATTGAAAGACAAATAGCAATGTGACAGCAAGACAAATCATCAGGACAGATTCGATAAATTAATACACTACAAACTTTTTGTAATGTTTTGGTATCATACAAGGTGCATACATGGTATTATATTTACATACAGTATTATAGTAGATGTTCCTAATTTTTGAATTAACAGAGTGTAGGTATATACTTATTTTATTTTTTATAGCTGAATTACATCACAGATTCAATAATTAATACTTTCTACCTCGTAGGGGACAAGCTTTAAACTCCTAATAGAATAGTTTAATTCTTTTCTATTAATTTGAATAGAAAATAATTTTATTTTAAATTATTTTGTTTACAGTTACTTGTGAACTATTAATCTGGATGGAGCAGATTAGAATTTCTGAAGGATGCCTAACATCACTGTCTATCAATTGCTTACCGTAACAGCGGACATGAAAGACTCAACTGTGGTAAGAACAGTGACCTCAGATCTTAAAATTATTAATGCAAATGACAGGATCACAAAAACTTCTAGGGCAGATGAACCATTTACTTTGAAACAAATGGAATACTTTCTATATAACACAGCTGAACTGGGATAGTGTGAGAAGTGAACAGCAGCAGGACCTAAGGAAACAAAAATATCTGCAAGCATCAGACTTGCTAATATAAGATTATGGTTTTGTTTTTATTCATTTTTGTATTTCCTAAGAAAAAAATTTTTTTTTTTATTTTTTTAGAAAAAATTTTAGGAGAAATCTGCTTAGGTCCTCTTTCAGTTCTTCCTACTGTGAAATAATAGAGAAAATTGTGGTAAAGTATTTTCTTTCTGATGCCCTTTTATTTAGAATTAGCAAACTGCATCTATTTTTATAAGAAAGTTTTAATGTAATCCAGTCCACTCACTTACATATTACCTAGGGCTGCTTTAACTATAAAAGCATTATAATTCAACTTAGGGCCTGCAAGCTTAAAATATAACTTTTCAGCTATAAAGGAAAAGTTTGCTGACCCCTACAGAGAGAAGAGGAAAGGAAGAGAATTTTGAAAATCTTCCCTCCCCACCTAAAAGTCATTCATCACAGTCTGCTGTGGTCTCTTAATGCTGGAACAAGAACCACTGGCAAAGCAGCGAACACAGCAAATACCAAACTTGACTGAGGAACTGATGGTTAAGCAAAGAATTCTCTAGAATTTCTTAGCATTTTAGAGGCTACAGTTCTGTTTAGAATTTAATAGGAAAGAAAGTTATGTTATTTAAATCTGCTTTAGATTAAGAACCAAATGATCATTTTTTTAAAAAATTAGTGAGACTGTCTCAGCATACAGGGATCAGTGTGTACAGTACTAAGTGGTAAAATTACTAATAGCAGAGGAAAAGAAGGAATTACCCTGTCTTACTTTGCAAAGTGCTTTTAATCCAAAGAATATAGAAGCACTTTACATCTTGCCTCCATTTTATTATTATTTATTTTCCTGCCCTCATTACAGGTCTGTGAGCAAAATATCACCTGAGCACTAAATAGTATCCTTCCACTGCGCTGTGCTCTCTCACTCCTCTACATATTAACAGTACCATAGGGGCTAGGGAGATGGCTCAGTGGAATAAGTGCTTCCCCGGCAAGCGCAAGGGCCTGAATTCAATCCCCAGTTCTTCCAAAAAAAAAAAAAAACCAGTACCATAACTTACCGAAATAGATCCAAATTACTGTATTTCTCAAACCCTGGTTTAAAGAAGGATGCAATAAATTTCCGCAAAAATGGAAGAAGATTATCACCTCGATTCTATTTTAAAAAAGAATGAGATATATATCAAGGTTATAATGTTTATATAAGTAAAAATGTTACAACAGAAAAAAAAGGCTTTTAAACATCACTGATGAAATTCAGTCTCTTGGGTAGATGGCAGAGTGGGTTTAAGTCTGGGACATATTCAAAACTATAAGTTACCTCTGAATGAATTTCAACTAACTAATGAACAGCTTAATAGCCAACCCTAACACACGCTCCAATTCTAACTACCAATAATCACTGAACAGTTATCACATGTTTGGCACTGTGTTAAGTTTTTGTTCTCAAGGAATTTTTAGCACATATAAGTTTCAGTGTAGTTTATAAAACAGCTATGAATAAAATTATAAAGCACTGTACTAAGTACAATGGTAGAACTACAAAAGAAAAATCTTACAAAGTTAACAAAACTCACAAAGTGCAAAAGAACGTAGAAATATTTCCCCAAAAGGCTATCAATAAAGCTGAAACAGAAACATTGTACTTAAAATACATTTTATTTCTTACCTGCACGATGAAGTATTTGCACATGTGATAAAAAACCTCTGCATTCTGAGGATTTTTCTCAAATGCAGTAAGCCACACTGCTCTGGCTTTGTCGTGCTGATTAGTTTGCAAATATAAAGCAGCAAGAGCTTCCAGTATCGCACAGTTCATAGGACATGATTCCAACAAACATTTACAAAGCTCCACAGCGGACTCATACCTTAAAGAAAACAAACAAAACAAAAAAGAAAAAGCAAAGGCTAAACACATGAACAGATCAATATTAACCAAGTGTTAGCTGCTTGTTAATTAAGTTTTACCTCTCTAGAAGCTGATGCAGAGCAATCATGTTTGTGTAAAGTGGAAGGCAGACCTCTATTTTTTCTTCACTGGTCAGGTTCTCATCTGTACAAGCTTTCACAGCATCTACCCAAAAACACATGAATCAAACATAAAACGAATTATACGACTATAATACTTTACCTTTAAGAAACCAAAGGTGAAAAAGGTCCATCCTTTTATTTCCCCACCATCGTTTTCATCTTCACTAACTTCTGGCTTTTATCCAGAGTATTTTAGGTATCTCCAAGCTCCTCAATTTCAATTTCCCTTACTTTTCCTGATAAGAACAGAACCATCCCATAGGAGCTCTTGCATCTATCAATATTTTTATTTTTATTTAAATCTCTTAAAGTTCATCTCAAAACCAGAATCACAGAATTAATGACATTTTCCTTTTTCCTTGATCACTGCAAGGTCTTTCTTTGCTGCTGCACACTCATTTAAATGTCACCCTCTACACTCGAATCTTCTTTAACTGCTTCAATCATAGCTCTGCCCTACTTAATAGTACCGTGTTTCATTATGACTTCCTCATTCCCCAATAGCAGTGTGGCTTCCAGATTTATTAGTAAAATAATCATTCTAAAATGGAGCTCTTAGGGGGATGGGGAGATGGCTCAATGGAATAAGCACTTCCCTGGCAGAGCAAGGGCCTGAGTTCAATCCCTGGTTCCACAAAAAAAAAAAAAAAAAAAAGGAGCTCTTAAAGTTCACTTATAAGAACTTCCATTTTAAAGACTTACATTCTTGATTTTATTCACTAACCTCTTAAATCTCATTTCCTCCCAACAATATCTTATAACTTCAGATATAGATTTAGTAGCTTTCAAGATCAAAAATATTTCAGATTTTGGAATATCTGCATACATAATATGAACTGCCTTGGGGACCAGAAACAAGTTTAAACATGAAATGGATACCTTATTTGTACTTTATACACATAAGCTGAAATATAATTTTATATAGTATTTTTTTGCATTTTGACTGGGACCTCATATGAAGCCAGGTGTTATAATCTCCTTTTGTGACACCACACTGATGTTCACAACTTCGGATTTTGGAACATTTCAGATTTGGAAATTAGGGATGTTCAGCCTACACTGAATAATTTACTTAGGGAGTACATTAAAAACTGTAAAGTACTTCATAATATAATAAATTATAGGTTAACTCTGAAATCCATTTACCTATCCATAATTGCCTCCTTCCGATCAAATTTATTTCCATGTATAAATAACATTTCTACTTGGATGGCTATCATTCAAATAAATTCTCCTACACAATCAGCTTTTTGAGCTTAAGTGTCCTAATAATGTCACTTTGTGTGTCTTAAAAATCTTGAATTAAAATCTTGAAATTTCCTTTTTTTTTTTTTTACAGAATCGAGGATTGAACTCACACCCTTGTACTTGCCAGGGAAGTGCTTATTTCACTTGTTTTAATCTCTTAATAAAAACTCTCTCCCAAGTTACTTCCTTATGCTTCAGTAAATGCCACCAGCTTCTGGCTGGTAAGAAGTTGTGCTAAAATTTCTCTTCAAGCACATTTCCTCAAAGAATTTTTACAGCCATTCAAGTCCGCTACACTTTATAAATTCTTGAAAATCTGCTATCATTTCCCTTGCTAAGCCTAATCCCTTCTCATATCTAACAGAGAATTGTCACTTTCTTAAACTTTTATTATAAGGATTAAATATATTTTGAGGAACTGCTACATGTATATATAACACAACCTAATTCCTTTCATGTATCTTTCCACTATCTAACTTTTCTTTCTTTTTTAATGTATTTAGTACAGGGTCTCATTGTATAGATCAGACTTCTAGTGATCTTCCTATTTTCAGCCTCCCAAGTGCTGGGATTACAGGCGTGCACCACCAATCACCTTCATAGCATGCCCTAGGGCTAGAATGGCACCTGGTCTCTGTGTCTGCCTAAGTGGGTGCTTTAATCTGCTGAGCTATCTGGATGGCCCTTTTTTTTTAAATTTACACTTTAGGATTCTCATAAATGAGAAATCATATGATATTTAGGCTTGTGTGTCTGATTTATGGAATGCCAGTATTATTTTGATTTGCTGTTTTCTAATGACAATGTTGAACCCCTTTTCATTTATTCATCACCCATCGGTACTGCTTGTTCTATTTATCTCACTTGCCCAATTTTTTTATTTTATTTTTATCTCAGAGGCGGTCTACTTTTTTCTAGCTCTTTATATACAGTATTCTGGTTATGAGTCCTCTGTCCAAGGAATAGGCAATATGTGATCCTACTCTGTAGGTTATCTCTTTACTCTGTTGGTTGTTTGCTGTACAGAAACTTTTTGATTTGATACATTCCCACTTACTGATCCCTGATGTTATTTTCTTATGTAACGGGGGCTCTATTCAGAAAGTCTTTGCTAATGGCTACACCTCCAAGAGTTACCTATTTTACCTTCCAACAAACTGTATATTTAGATTTAATTAAAATTAATTTTCATTTAGTATATGGGTGAGAGATACAGACGTAAATGGAACCTTCTGCATATGGATAGCCAGTTTTCCCAGTATCGTTGTTACAGAGGCTGTCTTTCCTCCAGAATTCTGTTTGATAAGGACTATCCCTTCAAATTCATTGCACAAATTCCTAAATACATGTCATCTGTTGTCTAGCTTTTCTAACAAAAATATCTTCTCTTTTCTTTACTGGATTATTCACTAGTCATCTACTAAGCACTTAACACATTCCAGAATTCATCATAGACCTTAGGAAATACAGAGATGTGTAAGACAAGATTTCCCATCTTGGAGGGGAACCCCTATTTCACACCCTAAATTCTATTTCAAAATCCACTCCAAATCCTAATTTTTAATGAAGTGTTCTTTCCTTTGGGATCGTGGTTTATACCAAGTAATTCTCTAAAGCACAGTTCTTCGCTTCTTCTGCAGAACACAATTATACTACATATGAATACACAGTTACTTGGCTGTGTATGTTTAATAGGTCTGATGTACAACTTGTATCTTCTTGCTAGAATATTCTACTCTAGTTTACTAAATACAAGTCAAGTAGAGTCAAAGAACTTTAGGGAAAAAAAACAGGCTTTATATCCCATGTATTTAACAACAGATATATTATTGATGGAGAGAGTATTAATCTGTTCAAAATAACATGAGAAATCTTTTTAACACATTCCCACCAACTTGAACAACCACTGGTACATGCATGACTGAGCAGCCTGTAGCACTGGTGGAACAAATGGATCTAATCATTTTATGTCTTTACTAATGCAATTAGTTAAGTATAATTGGACCACATCTACTTAAGTTACTTGAACCTGAATAATTTTTTACCACTTAAAAATTATAATAATCAATATTATAATCAAGTGTATATCTATAATTCCTATACTAATTGATACAAGGGAAGATCAAACCATAGAGTAAATATTTAAATTTAAAAAGACACATTGCCATTACTTTCCTTCAAAAATGCTTCTTTGTACTTTGAACATACTCAAATCTTGCCACCTTCTGAAGCAGTTCTGGAAGTCCTTTCTTAGGAGTCTTTACCAGTTATGATTAAAAAAAAAAAAAAAATGTAATGGGTGACAGGGAGTGCCATCCAATGAAAAGGCATGTGGGTTAAACATTATGAGGTGTCTCTATCCACCTTTTTCACCAGACACCATACAACTTCCAGCTTTACCCCAAAGGAAAAGCGACCATGAAAGGTAAACACTGCCAGCTGGTTGAGGACATTCAGGCAGCCACAGCAGCACAGGATCTTCTGAGCTACTTGAGAAAATGGCAAAAATTAAAGAGCAAGTGTATTCAAAGTGAGGGAGAGTATTTTGAGAATTAATGTCAATGTTTTTAATGTAATATATTTCATAAATGTGTTTATATATTTAAAAACCATATTTTGACCCCTTAAATAATCAGATAAATTATGCAATACAGTAGTTTCTGGTTTTCATAGTTGACTATGCCCATATTATGTGATCCAATTCTTTTTAAGGCACTTATACAATAAACTATGAAATTCTTACTTGTAATAAACAGCATGTATTGCACTTAATTATGAATAATCACGAGTATATTTATATTCTAAATACTATTATGATAGTTGATGTTATAATTTATAAACATGCATACTCACCTTCAAAAACAGCTAATAATAGGTCTGGATTAGTCTTTACATCTTGCAGTGCTTGCCACGGCATTATAAATGGCTCCGTGTTAACAATTCTTGAAGGATTAGCATTAGATGGATCATAGAATTTTGGAGGAAGAACACTGAACTCTGTAAGATGTATGTAGGCCATCCAGGCCAAACACCGATCACTTGTTTTAAGGTATTCAGCTACTATTTCATCATTAGCCAATTTTAATGCATTCTAGACAAAATGAAAAAAATAGTGTGGGTTCTTCTAATGACCCATATTCACAAAGTTCAAATGTAAGGAACATAACTTACATTTATTTAAAGTAGTTCTTAAATACCTCAGTGAAATTTTTGATAGGTGCCAATTTTTAAATGAAAATTCTTAGAAAGGTCAATACCAGATTAACATAATTTTCACTGCCTTGAAATTTGACACTTAATAAAACTTGATTTTTTTTTTTTTTTTTAGTGCCGGGGATTTAACTCAGGACCTTACAATTGACAGGCAGATGCTTATGCTGCTAAGCTATCTCCCTAGCCCCTGACATAGTTAATAAAAAAAAGATTAAATTTATTCATATGTTTTCAGTGTCTTCATACTTAAAATCTAATAAGATAAAAGAAAAAAATAGTAAAAGCACACTCAGAAAACCTATAGCCATACACATATTTTCTTTATGGTCTGAATTTTTTTTTCCTATTGTACCTTGAATTTGAAGTTTATCTGGTAGGTACTTAAGATAAATCTTTCTAATTAAATGTTTAAAAAAAAAAACCTAGAGATATTATCCTCACTGAACAGTGAGGAAACACTCACCCTGAGTCACACAAGTTACCAAGAAGTGGCAAAACAAAATTCATATCCAAAGCTAATAATCTTATCATTACACAAATTTTGTACATATTTTTAAAAATTTTTCTGCAAAATGAAATTTTATACTGAAATAGCTGTTTACCTGTAAAATTGCAAGTGCACTTTGGCATCTTCCAGTAAATATGTGCAGCTGAACTCTAAACAAAAGGGCCTCTAAGAGCTGAAAGGACAGAACATCTGATGTCTCCCGCTTGGCTGCTCTCATCAGAAACTCCACCATCCTCTCACAAACATAATCTTTTTCTTCAAAGGTGCTCTCTAGATGTAGGAACTGCCCACAGGGGTTTTATATAATTAGTACTGCTTTATAGGTATAAATTAAAGCTACAGATTTTTAATAAAGAAAATATCTCATCAAAATTCTGTAAAAGGGATAACTGTAAAAACATACACTATTTAACCAGCTTCTTTTTTTTGGCAGAACTAGGGATTGAACATAGGTCCTTGTGCTTCCTAGGGAAGTGTTTATTCCATGGAGCCACCTCCCTGGACCTCTTATTTAACCATCTTTCAGCATTACAACCTTGATTTTTCCTTCTATCACATGTTGCAGGTAAAGCTAGATGAAAACTAAAATGGTACAAATGTATTCTAAGAATCATCACTGAAGCAACTTCATCTCTCCTTTTACAGAATCAACAGGTAAATTTCAACAAGGCCATGGTAGATATCCATAAATATTTACATATTTATGATCACATATAATCTGCACTGCTTTGGCGTGTGACTGAAAAAAATTTTGACAATAGCGTCCATGTTAAAAACATATGACAAAACACATTAAAGGCCAAAGAATTTCACAGAAAGTCTTCACAAATTTTTTAATATTCTATACCCTATAAAATCCTCTAGTGATAAATAGTATTGACAGTGACACAAGTCTACATGTCAAACATGAAGCACTCTTTAGTAACTAAATCTGTTCAGTACCTAAGTTATTCAAACCTATGTAGTTTTAAATTTTAGTTAGGAATTTTTTTTTTTTTTCTTTTAAGTTAGAAAGTAAATAACAGATCAGGAGTCTGGTGATGCACACCAGCAGTCCCAGCTGTTCAAGGGGCAACTGCTTAAGCCCAGAAGTCAGAGGCCAGCTTGGGCAATATAGCAAGACATCTCAAACAAAAACAAACTTGATACCATAATGTACTTAATGAAGCCGGTGATTTATTTCAGTAGCAAAGCATGTGCTCAGTATTCACAGAGTCCTACTTTTGACTTTCAGCACATTCGAACAATAAACATTTCTGATAGATTTATCTGAAAATTCATGTGAATCTTCTGATTCCTTAGTACAGATGATAAAAGTTAAAATATAAAAATGTTTCTCTTTGTTAAGTGAATCAATTATTATTTTAAGACTGGATAAGAAAAATCCCACCGTCTAAGAGAAAGTGGGAATACCCATCTTTGTACTAAATCTTAGTATTATTTGGCACATTTCCATAAGACATGAAAAACAATAAAAAGATTCAAAGAAATTTAAAAGAAAAACACATTCAGATGGATTGGAAAACTACACTAAATTCTGCCCAAACTAAAAATATGTTATAGATAATTATAAAATATGCAGTAATTATATTTTTCCTTACCAATAAAGTTAACAACAAAAATCACCCATTCATCAAACATTTTCTTGTTTAAATTAATCCAGACCCAGAAGTGCCTTGAAGGTTATTAGAAAGTGAGAAAAAATTTCACCTATATCCTAATAAAGCACATAATCTATTATGCTATGTATCAACATTTAAGAAGATGTCTCAAAGAATTATAAACATATACAACCCACAGCTATGTTATCTTTTCTACTCACAGTCCAAAAGGTTTGATAATCAGGAGCATATTCAACAGCTGTTTCACTCATTTCTTGCACCTCTTCCTTGGTTCCTCTTTTTGAGAACAATCTAAGGTAATGGCACCAAATTTCTGGATTGTCTTTGTTGTTCTCCAATGCTCGAGCTAGTACATTTAAAGCAGAATCCAGGGATTCTGAGCCTTGCCTATACATTTAAAAGAAAAGGCAAGAGTGTTTTGTTTGGTTTTATGCTTGAAAATCTAAATAGGGCCAAACAAATCAGTCAATTTTTAAATTCTTTTTTGTATTAGAACCTAAAAAGAAGCCAGGATCACTGGCAAAGAATAGTAAATCAAAACACGTCAGAGAAGGTCCTAATTTTCCACAGACACAACAGCTTCTTAAGTGGATGCTCAGGGAGCATTCACCAGATAAAAAGTGTTACAAAACCACTAAGATTATCAACTTCAAATGTGTTCTATATTCATACTTAGCAATACCTTTTATGGTTTAGACTCTTTGGGAATGGAAAACTTAAACAGCTCTCTTTCAAGGCCAGCTACTGCCAGCACAAAATATCAAAGCTTTCAATATAATAGTTCTTTTCAACAGTCAAGGGCTTGCTATCTCTTGGAGAAGATAATTCTCTCTCATGAACCTATTCATAAAATAATACAGTTCTCCTGGCCTACACTCAGTAAATGGGTCAGAAAAGAAAACACTGTAACTTAATCCTATTAGCATGGAAATGACATACAAGGAAAGTATAATACTGAGGCATGTGTCATTAGCACTTTGCAATGCTGTCTTATTTTTAAAAAATTTGAGACAGATGTATCGGGGTAGCCTATTTTAACAAAACTCTGAATTATTACACTTTACAATTTGTATGGCAGGCTATAGATACACAGAGCAGTGCACTGGGCTTGCCTAGCACGGACAAGGCACTGAGTTTGAACACCTGCAATGATAGAATTGCTACAATTATAACATGATTATTTGCCTTTATTATGAAAAAGTAGAAATTAGAACAGTGCCTAACAAAGCTGTCAGCTGTGAGATTAATTACTACTTATCTTACTTGAATATATGAAATATGATCGCACACAGCAAAAAAAAAAAAAAAAAAATCACCAGAATTCAACCTGTCACATTGCTATTTCATCATTTTATTAAAAAGACTACTTGATTTTTAAGTTAATACTTCTACAACTCAGACTTTGGTATTTTAACTAAACCATGTCAAAGATTTTTAAAACTTAAGTATGATGGATGGTTAACAACCTAAGTTCACAGATCAAAATTGGAGAAATAGAAGAGCCACAAGGCCAGCCAACATTTTGGCCCTAGCCTTTCAAGGTCAGCGAAGACTCAGGACATTGGAGAACCTGTACTGCAACATCATGAAACTCAGGTGAGCTAAAATTTTCTGAAAAAGGAGATTATGGAGCCACAGAGGAAAGAGATTGATGATCTATAGTATGCCTGGGGAGAGTCACATGGAGAGAAAACTTTCTCTCAGGCTCTCACAGAGAGCAAACTGGTCAAGCATTGGCCATGACCCATCCACATGGATGACACAGACAAAGGATCTACAGAATAATGTACAGGACAAGATAAACCCTGAGGGGACTTCACTGACCTCATCAGAAACATAAAGTACATGTGTTGGTATATAGGTCTTGCTCTATCTAGGTCTTAACCATCCAGCAGAAAAGTACAAAAATGAAGTATACACCACGGGGCCATAATAATAACTTGAGCTGTAAATGGCTATGGTCGACAACTTCTTTGAACAACTCACTACTGTTGTGGAATGCTGGACTGTGTTGGATTGCGTTGTCGAATTCAGGCACCTAAATTAGTTGAATGACAATGGAGTGCCCATCTTTGACAGGTGTAGACAAAGGAAGGGGTATAGAAAGGAAGAATTATGATGTGTGTGCATGGACAGTACAGTTGGGATAGATAACGCTGTGCTTCTACATAATTCTATGAGAGGCACGATTTGCACTAATGGTGGTTGGACAGGATATTATGTCGGCTTCTAGTACTATGGACAACCACTAGGAAAATAACAAGGTAGAAAGTATTAATTATTGAATCTTTGATGTAATTCAGGTATAAAAAATGAGATACACAAAGAGCTACACTCTCTTTCTTTACTGATAAGAGACATATGCTATAACGTCTGTAAGTATAATATCATGTGTGCACCTTCTATGATACCAAAACATGAAAACAGTTTGCAATGTATTAATTTATCAAATCCATCTTGTCAAAGGTATCTTAAAACTGTCTCACTGATATTTGCACTTCAAGAAAACAAAAATTAAAAATTAAAAAAAAAAAACCTTAAGTATGTTTTAAGCTCAGCAATAAATACAAACTCAATATCCAATCTTAAACTTTTTTCATAGCTTCTGAACAATAAAATACTTTTTCTCTGTCAAAAAGACTCCATTGATAACTAGAAAGAAAACTGACTACAAGTGAAATAAACCTCAAACAAACACACAGACATAAACACTTTACACAAAAATTTGAAGCCAACCTACCCCTCATTTTGATTCAGGTACTTGTATGCAAGCTTGAGCCACAGTTGTACATGAGAAGGATTTTCAAGCACACTTGCTTCTAAATTAGCTATGTCATCAGTTTCATTTGTAAAATATCTAACATCATCAGGAGTGACGACTGTATCCAAGGCTGGAACATTTATTCGGTTTTCTGTCCAGAAGGCTGTAAGGAAAAGTGTTCTTAGCTTTATTCTTTTCTTAAGTTAATACAGCCAACAAAAAGCAATTGGTTCTCACCTGTAAAATAATTAAGAAACCTAGATGGGCATGGTGATACATGCTACAGGACTGCGGAAGCTGAAGCAAGAAGACCACCCCAAGGTTGAGGCTGCCCGGACTACTCAGCAAGGCCCTTTAGAAAGACAGAAACCTAAGGCACTGAATGGCAAGCAGTAGTTTGTAGCCATAAAGTACAGTCATCAAAAGTTAAATCTCCAAACCTGGGCACTTTTCAGTAGTATCACCAAAACTGGTGAGATTAAAAAATTCCATCAGGATAGGACAAGACAAGCAAGTTAGGATTCTGCTTATAGACTGAAAGTATAGTTTCCTTGTTTTAAGGGTACATGGTATCATCCGATGGTTCATTTACTTAAAAAATTAACTGGAAATTAAAATTTATACAAATAGTTCTTCCACTATATCTAAACCAGGGATGGTGAACATTTTAGTTTTCAATAACAAACAGCCCACTATGGCACATGTATCATAGGTTCACCACCACTGATCTCAACTGTGAAAGTATTAAGATTAATGAAGCTAACCATTAGCACAGATAGTGCTAATCTGTAAATAGTAAACAAATTATATAAACTTGAAATAAGAACACCAGATGTGCGTGGCAATAAGGTACCTGCTGCCATTATTTTGTTCATTCATTCATTCACTTATTCATTCATTCGTTTTATAAACCAATTTTTATATAAGAAACAGATTCAAAGATAAGTAAAACAGAACATCTGTCTTAATAGAGGACACTAGTTAGGAAGTGGTTTTCAAATCAGAGTACTACTGTCCCGCACCCATTCAATTATTTTTAGAAACAGATTAAGCAATCATGTTTATTAACAAGTGCTCCTTACATTTAGTCAACTGGAGCCATGAATGCAAAACATCCTATAATGCCAGGAACAATTCTGCACAATGAGAATTTATACTATAAATACCAATGACATCATTTTAAGAAAATTTTTAAAAGGCTAGGATACACCAAAGGATTAGTATTCAGACTAAGAACATCACAAATAAATAATTCTGGGCTTTAAATTACCTAACTTCTTACCATACTTAATTGGTCCTGTAGATTGTTCATCGTCACTACTGAAACTATTCTCTGAAAGAGGCTTTCTCCAGAACCTTGGCTTCCATTTTCTTTTATCTTTGTAGGTTGTAAATGGAGGTGCTGAAGTAGACAGAAGATTGTTAGCTGATATAAGTATTTACTGTTTCAGAGATTCTCCACCCAATATTTTTTTTTTTTTTTAATGTATTAGTACAGGGTCTCACTACACAGATCGGACTTGTGATCCTCCTGTTTTCAGCCTCCCAAGTGCTGGGGTTACAGGCATGCACCACCACACCCAGTCTCAATCACATGGGGAATTGACCCTCAGTCCATATACCTGTCTAAGCAGGCACTTTAGTCTGCTGAGCTATTTGGTCCTAAAACTACATTTATTCTACCATGTTTCTCAGAAACAATCTTCAGTTCACAGAACAGAATGTCAAAAAGTGTGCTATCATAGGGAAACTAAAAGATCCTTTTTACCTAGCAATCACAAAGTCCTTAGGCAAACTGCCTACATCACATAAATAAAAATTAATACATTTAGAAAAGTTCCTGTTTATACACACACACATATATACTTACTGTGACCTTTACTTTCATTGATATTGCTAACAAGGAGAACAGCCATCTGGTCCATTGACATCCGATCTTTGTTCACTCCAAAAAGTTTCTCAACATATTTTTCTGAAATAAAAGAAATGTTATCTTTAGCAACAACACTCACCACAGACTATGCCAATTAAAGGGTACAAAGCAAAGAACAGATTCTCATTTAAAGAAACATGTATGGTACTAGACAATACCACCTATGGCCTTGAAAGCCTAGATTATATTAACTATTATAGTAAATTCTACCATATCATATATCCAAGTTACATTGAAAAAAATCCTAACATGAACTAATTACATAAAAGCTGAAGCCCTACGCATGTGTAAATTTTGCATTCTTTGGTGTGAGAAAACAAGTGTAAATAATAAACAGAATGTATACACCTTTTATAAGATAGGACAAAAGTGCTTAATTGGGAAGGGGAACTAAGGAAGAGAGGGAAAAATGGAAACAAAGCTTTTGTAAATGAGGAGGGGAAGAAGGATTAGAGGGAAAATAAAGGTATAGGGGAAAAAAACAGGAAAAGTCATGTACCGGAACAACATCACTATTACAAAGATAATCATTAGGTGTATTTAAAATGTACCAATAAAGTTAATTTAAAAAAAATTGAAGCCCCAAACTACTGAGAATGATAAAACAAATTTAGTACCTTTTTAGTCACTCTTGGGTGATAATTATTTAACTCTGTGTTAATTCCCTTGACTTGGGGAAGACTTAAGTTTTATTACTTGGCAACAGAAATTGTTAAAAAACAATAATTGGTCACAATGTTTGCTAGGAATCTTTACTTTTTACAATAGTCATTTCTACTTCTGTAAGCAAATAGAAGTTATAGTTCTTAAATCCCAGACCTCTACTTTTCAAAACGATAGCCTATACTAAAATCCATAATGTCTATTCAAGTAGGTCAATTTTTTTTTTTTCTAAAGAAACTGTTAGATGGACTGTCAAAACGTTCTGCATTCTCTGCTGTACTAGTGGTACACACTTGCCACACATGACTAATCAGCACTTGAAACACAGCTATTGGCACTGAGGGAGTATATTTTGAAATTCAGTAATTTAAATTTGAAGAGCAACACTAGTAGCAGATTAAGGTAAAAGGGTCTTAGGTGAATATACTGAACACGTAGTTATTTAAAGTCGATATATACATATATATAAAGGTTTTAAATGGTATAAATTCAAATTTTCTTGGGGAAGAATAAGAAATCTTTTAAAAACCTGCTGCAGAAGCAATTTCTTCATCGTTGCTTGTCTCTGAACAACCAATCAAAGACAGATTATACGACAGAATATCCTGGAATAGCTGTTTTCGGCTAAGTGTATAGTCATGTGAATGCTGCCTAAAATAAAATGACAATAAGGAAAAGATAATAAAAAAACATATCAAAGTCAAACAAGATCTCCTTTTAAATTATAAAAAGTTCACAAACAAAAACTACTCACCACTGACAATCATCATCATTACAAGTTCCTGTTAAGTCAAAACGGCAGAAACACTGATCTGGTTCAATCATATTACTGTATGATACTGAGCTCAATGGAAGTTTTTCCTTTGTTCGATAGTACGGACTAAATCTAAGAAGAGAATGGACATATTTCTTAGAAAGCTAGGAGGATAGTGAATTCAAGGTCAGCCTGAACTACACAGGGAGACACCGTCTCAAAAAAAAAATTCCATGCCTTGAGCTATTTATCAAACTAATATCAAAATTAACTCTATAAACAGACTAACAAGTGACTGGAATAAGCTACATTGAGTACAGAAGGGATCTGAAATAGAAAATAAAGGACCAATGTATTCTAAAGGTAGTGTTCTCTTAGTACTTCTTGTACATGTTACCAACAAATAAAAATTTAAAAAACTAAGAAAAAAGCCTACAGCACTTTGAAAGGGCTTCATAATTTCATCATTAAACTTAAGCATCTAATAGTCTCACAACTTCGGGAAGTCTGAAAACATTTCAGGACATGCTCTCATAAAGCTAATCATCTGAGAAGGCCTATATTAACTTCATGAAGGCTTACAAAGGCACTCCTTAGACTGAAGAGTAGTAAAATTGAAAACTCAGAAGTTAAAAAAATCTCATGATATTTCAATTATTTTTCTTAAAATTCCTAAGAAACAAAAAATCTACAATTCACATTCCCAGCAATTACCAAGATTAGAAACTAACCCTCACCTTCTCAATATGCTTTGAATACAGTAATGCTCTACTAAATTTTTATTTTCTCTAAGAAAAAAAGTCCATTTTTCAGGGTTCAAAGTTCAATTACCTTGTAAGTCATCATTAAATATTCAAAGTAAAATATCTCAAGAATAATGTAGTTATGATAAATATCAAGCTTACTGAATCTTTCATACCTGTAGGACTTAAAAACAAGAAGAGGACTGTGGTAGGGTGTAAAATGACATGGCTTTACTTCCGTGGTTTTACTCTGTGTTGTAACAAAATCCACATCCAAAGAAATCTCCTGCATGATAATAATTATATAAGGTAAATAAAGCTAAGATGCATTCCAGACTTCATAAAGAATATAAAATGTTCACTTACCTGACCATACAAAATCTTTTCTGTACTGCTTGTGGTGGTTTTTAAAATTAATTGTTTTAAACTGTCAGCTTTTGAATATAATTTCTGCAATTCACCAATTTTTAATCCTAGAAAAAGCTCTGGCTTTTCTACAGTGCTTTTACTAAGTTTGTTTATACATTCTTTGTTAGGTGTATCAGTGTGTTTAAGGTTAGGTTTAGTAAAAGCATTAGATTCTAAAAAGGATCTTCTTCGTTCTCTGCTTGAACCAGACAAAATTTCATCATCAACATCATTTTCTTCAGTGTCCAGGGTTAATTTATCTTGTGTCAGATCATGAAGTGATGGCTGAGGTAAAGAAAATTCAGGTTCCTCTTCCACCACTGGAGCCATACTCTGTTGTTCCTTTGCTTTACGGGCTCTGGCTTCTTTTAATTTTTGAATTTTCAGGGCATATTCGTATTCCAGCTTTTGTAGTCGTCTTTTCTCCATAGCAATTAGTTCTGCTGAGTGTTTTCTTGGACTTGATATTGGAGAATTATCCAGTCTTATCATTTTGTTTGGCTGGTGGGGGGATATCAATATTTTATATTGCTGTGATTTCATAAGTGATTTTGACACAATAACTGCTATTGTTATAATAAAATGCCAATATTACAAAACTAATGACAATAAAATAAGAGTCCTTAAATCTCCACCAATTATTCTACTTAATCTATAACCTACTAAAACTAAAGTCAAGGGGCTGGAGAGATGACTCAGTGGAATAAGCACTTCCTTGGCAAGTGTAAGGACTGGAGTTCAATCCCCAGTTCCACCAAAAAAAATGAAAAATTTAAAAAGAATAAAAATAAAGTCAAGACAAAATAAAAAGTATCCAAAAATGTAGATGTCATTTAAAAACAAATCTTTATTCTCTTTGAATTTACAAGAGAATGTCTGAGTTACTTCATACGACTCTAAGCTTTACAAGTATAAAAGTCTGCTGGTTCTACTTACTCCAAGGCGGTCTTGTTCCAGTTTCCGTTTTCCTATTTCTTTACTGGCCACTGCCTTTGCCCGGGCAAGCTCCTCTCCATATTTCAGAGTCAAAGCTTTCTTAATTGTAACACGTTGTTGGACTTTGTGAATCTGGAAATACAAAAAAAATAGTCTGACAATGTAAATGACAATCTTATGAGAACAGATATATTCTTACATAACACCTTTAGAGTACTGGACTAAAAAATATCCCAATATTACATCTTAAAGAAAAGCTGCATCACATACATTCTGACAACTTTACCTTGTCATTTAGAAATTGACTATACTATAAAAATGATGTAATCACCAGACTACAGTATTTGAATTTTTAAAAGAACTGTTACTTGTTCCTGAAGCTTCTTCAAAAATATTCTGTTAACGCTGAGAATTTTTTCAGTTGCTTGAAGCTGTTCAGTAAGTTTTGTAATTTTTGTTTCAGCATTCCGAACAGATTCTTTCTTCTTGGCTTCTTGCTGTACAAGATTCTTTAAAATAGATTCATCTTTCATCAAGAGAATTCTAAGAAACAACAAAATTATTATTATTTTCTCAACTCTCAGGCTGATACCATCTATGGGCTGTAGATATAGCTCAGTGCTAGAGCACTTGCCTGGCACATACAAATCCTAGTTTCCATGCACAGCTGTGGGCAAGTGAAATTACATTACACATGATGTATCTTGTCCATGACAACTAAAAGTTCATGTTTGTATTTACCATTATACAGGAATTTAAACTGAGCTTCATTTTACAAAACCAACTGTGATCCTTTCATCAAAATCATGTAAGCCTGAGAAAATGTGAATTACCACAGAAAATGTTACTATACTTCAGGGTTTGTTGAATCTGATCTGATATGATGGATCTTCAATTAGAGCTGAGAAAGTTGCTATATTCTCCCTCATTTATATAAGAATCCAAATACACAAAAATCCAGGAAATGTTATTAAGCATATTTAACTTATTTATAAGTTATTCATTTATTTTATTCAAAGTAAAACAAGGAAGTGAAGAAAAAAAAAATCTTTTTTTTTGGCGGAACCGGGGATTGAACTCAGGCCCTTGTACTTGCCAAGAGAATGCTTATTCTACTGAGCCATCTCCCCAGCCCCAAAAATCAAATTTTTAAGTAACCACACAGATACATAGAGGTACTATGCAAAAAAGCAGAAAAAAGACAAAAATACAAACATTTGAATAAATTTAAATAATTTTGAATCTTTTAAAATAATACAGTCTAAACTGTTAATAGTCACAGCTATTAGAATGAATCATAAAAACAAAGAATGTGATAGGATTGGTATAAAGACAAAAGTTTTAAAAATAATTATCATTTGTTTTAACAGTTATCATAGTTTGGCAATATCTTCTAATGGTACGTAAGATGATGTTATACCTCAGAGGAAACAGGGTAGTTTAGCACAGGACTAATACTCAAAGCAGAACACATTCATTAATACTAATATTCAGTATCTAATATCATGCTCAACATAGAAAATATCCATCTGTATATATAACACTTTGCAATTATATTTCCTTGAGATTTTTGTTGCCTTATAAGAGTGCTCAGCCCAGCCTGAGGGCTGGTGCAGCATATGGTGCCAGGGATCGAATGGTGGTCCTCTGCGCCTGCCTAATCTTGCTGAAGCAGGAACTTTAGACCACTGAATTATCTCGCCCGTCCCTTGTTGCCTTATAAAAACACACCAAATTGCACTTTTTTGTGGTTTAAGAAAAAAGACCAAGGCAACCATAATGTTAGAAACAAAGCTGTAAGTTTTTTATTTTTTCCTTAAATAAAGATGAACTTTTGAAACTTCTTTAAAAACTAAACTGTTTGAATTAATAATTATTAAACATTAACATTTTCCAATATTTAGATTTAATTCATGACTGTTTTTTACTATGATGGTCTAATAAGTTCAAAAATTGTTTAGTCAGTGTCTATAAAGTCCTATTACCTCTGCACAGAACCTCCCCCTTGTATTTGCAAACCTAAAAGCAGAATAGTTTAGAATAATTGAGGGTAACAAATAATTTTACTCTTCATTATCTAATGATCTGATGATGGGTGGCATGCAAAAACTGCATACTCAGAGTAAGATGAAATTACTGTCATCAAACATATGGTAATGATTTCAGTAAAATGTGTCCTCAACATATTCATCCTGCCAAGTTTTAGAGATATTCTCAAAAGTTTCAAAACCAGATAAGCAGCACAGCAATTTCACAAAACATCACAGAGGCACAATAACTGTTTTATTGTCCAGATTAGCTTAAACAATTACCAACCATAGCAAGCCCATCTCAAATAGTAAAGATATACTTCCAATTAAGGTACTTTTGAAAATATATCTGAATATTAAAAGAATATTTCACAAGGAGGTTCATAATAGTTTTAAGCAACAGATAAGCCAGGTATAAATTTGAAATATTTCTCCTTTGAAAGCTTGATGTTTTTATTTAAATGTTACTTCTACTATTTTATGTAAATACATAACTTAAGAAAATATGCCTTTATAATTTTAACTAGCATGAGAATTTGTGATTCTATATTCTATATTAATAGAGTGCTTACTAGTCACATACATAATACAAAAACACATATAGTAAGTACCTCTACTGAGGAACGTTTGGAAACCTAAAGTATTCAGTCAGATAATGGAACTCACCTGTGTTTTTTAAGTCGTGCTTCTGCATCTGTAACCTGCTTAGTAACCATTGCTATCCTGCCAATCCCATCAATTTCTACATCAGAATTTGCTGGAGACGATGAACTTGTCTTTAGCTGGTCTGATTTAATCAAACGCTGTTTCTCACGACTAAAGTAACAGAAAAAAAAGGAAGCATTACACCAAAAACAAATTATTTTTCTTTTAAATGATTCTCTTTCCTAAGATTAAAAATGTCAACCACATTGACTCACTGCAGTGATGACCGATACAAAGGCCCTAATTTGGCATTCCAATCTGACATCCCAGCTTTCCCCTTCAAGCGCTTTTATTATCAGTTAGGTGGATGTCCTTGCTTTCTTTGTGTGTAGGTCTATAGATGATCATGTAGCTCCCCCTTCTGTGAGCAGTACAGAAACATCAACTCTGCATCTACGGTAAGGATCACTATCCCTAATTTCCCAGTGAAATTTATATAGACAAAAGGAAGCTTGGGAAACAGCACCAATTTTTAAAACAAACTATAGGGCCAAAGAGCTCTGCGGATTAAAGCACCTGCAAGCAGGCACAGGGGCTGGGGTTTCCATCCCTGGGCCTGCTATGCCAGCCCCGTCCACAGGGCGCACTGAGCCGCAATTGAGACTGGGTATGGTGGGCACAAGCCTGTAATCCCAGCTCTTGGGAGGCTGTAAACAGGCAGATCACTAGGAGTCCAATCTAGTAGTGACATGCTGTAGACCCTTCCCTAAAATACAAAAAATAAAAATAAATAAAAAATAAAACAAACTATATAAAATGCCACTCACTTGGCAATCTCTTCCTTTAACAATCTATATTCAATCTTCTTTTCTTCAGGCAAAGCTTCTGGTGTTCGCAAAGGATCATTTTCTTTTTCAGATTTTGGAGGTACTTTTGGTTTTGAAGCTTGCTAAAGAGAAATTAGAAATTAACCAGATTAATAGCTTTCAAAAGTCCACATTAAGCTTAATGTTGGGCTACAACCCTGCATATACTAATATATCAGAAGTAGCAATACTGTCACTTTATTTAAAACATGCCAGGAGCCGAGCGTGGTGGCGCATGCCTGTGATCCCAGCACTCAGGAGGCTGAGGCAGGAGGATTGTTGTGAGTTCAAGACCAGCCTGAGCTACAAAGTGAGCTTAAGGCCAGTCTGAACTACACAGTGAGACCCTGTCTCAAAAAGACATAAATAAATAAATAAATAAAACATGCCAGTAATTATTATTCAATTAACTGTGTAACTCACCAAGTAATCAAGACCAGCAGTTTGAAAATCAATAAACTAAATCATTATCTACACAACTGTTAAAATAGGAAAAAACAATTAAAACTGTACTTAGACAATATGCTGGTGGGGGGTTTGTACCAGGAACTGAACTCAGGAGCTGGCACTTGCCAGGCAAGCAAACATACTTTAATAGAAGTATGTTGCTAACACAATGCAATTCTGAAACAAGTTTCCTTAAGATATGAGATAGTTACTCATGTATTTTCATTATTGTGAATGAGGACTAGTGATAAACCTAAAGAGCAATTTTTTTAATCATTAAAAAAAGGTTTATTTATTGTTTGGGGGCTTTAGTTGCAGAGACTGAAAGTCCAACAGCAGAGCCCCAGCTCTCACAAGTGACCCCACCAGCTGTGTTACTCTGGGCTGACTGCCTCACTGCTAACAGAATCCCAAGGCAGCATGTGGTATCACATGGCAAAATGGTGGTATGTGTGTGTCTAAAGGGGGTTCGTAATTTAAAAAAAAAAAAACAGCTAAATTTATGTATGGCTTCTCACATGAAATGTTAATAGCAGAAATATAATTTTAGGGTTTATTTTTATTATTATTATTTTTTTGGTGGTACCCAGTGATCAAACTCGGGACCTTGCACATGCCAGGCAGGCGCTTATGCTGCTGAGCTGTCTCCCTGGCCCACAAATATTTTTTTTTAAAAACAAATTGTTGTACTAAATATACTACTCAGGTAAAAGTAAACTTTAATGATTTTCAATAGATGAGCATTTTGTTCACCTCTCATTATGGTACTTACCTCAGCAGTTCGTCTTGCTTCTTTAATCATGGACTCTAATCCACCAAAAACACTGTTTGTTGACTTGGAAGCCTCTCCATCAGATTCACTATCATCTGAATCATTCAGGGTTACAACCACTGACTTATGCTTAGGAAGCTATGAAAAACAACGTATTTGTTACTCTTAATAACAAAAGTAAGTATATTCTTTTCCTTGCTCTACAACAAATGGGTGTGTGACACATCATTTAACTTCTATGAATTTTAATACATAAAAATAATGTCGTTCAACAAAATAATCTAAAGCTCATTCTGATGATACTACATAACCTGATTATTTCCTAGCCTACCAGTACCGATTATATCCCTAAAGTATAAAATATTCTACGTTCTTAAAGTCTAGGCATTATCATCATCTTACTCATGAAAGTACTTATCTTTCTATAAGGAACCGTAATGTCACTTAACGTAACTTTTTAAAAATAAATAAATTTTATTAATAATGTTACTTAACATTAACCCAGCTATAGTCTTTGTGGTTGTACAAGGCAAAACCAGCTAATGTTGCAGTACATAACAGAAACAAGACTGCAGTTTGACTCTGCCACATTTACTTTGTTTTAAAGCCATGAGGAAATAAGGTAAAAGAAATTGTCACTTCAGTCTCTTACTATACTTTATAAATTCTTCCATTATTATATACTCTTTAGTATTTTAATAAGAGAACAAACAATTCAAAAATTATAGCAATAAAAATACACAACTTCTTAAAACTGACTCTATGAAAGACACAATTCAAATGGACCAATTCTGTGGGAAAAAGTTGAAGAAATGGCCAAGGAAAAACTACCACCCAGATTAGAAAACTTTCCCACACATTATCAACAACTTCTGTTTTCAAGAAAAGATGCTGTTCATTTCATTGATAAATTTGCTTTAAGATTTATATTTATATATAAATACATTTAAATATAATTAAAGTAGAAGGTACAGAAAGGGGCAGCAAAACTTCACACAAATTTAATCATACTAAAAGTAATATTAAGGTTTGTTTGTTTTTTACCGAGATCACAGTTCGTGGAAGACGAGGTCCTCTATGGAACTTTGGATTCTGTATCCTGGGCTGAGATACTGTGTTAATACTGACTATTGACAGATTGCTTCTTGGCACAGGCTGTGAATTGTTCAGAACTGGAGGTGAAGGTGGGTCACTGTTACTGGATGTTTCCTAAATAAGACAGATAGGAAACACTCCTAATGAAATTTCCATTACTTTTAAAAACCCTAAGCAAATTATTATTACACTCATCCATCCATACTTTGGTCAAAAGCCCAGTAAGTCCCTAACAACCAGAAGAAAAAAAAACTATCCTAAAATTAAGCTTAAGAGCACTACCTACAGGTAGGTTCAGGCACCTACATTACCTCTGGCTTAAAAGCTCTTTTATTTGCTAGAGACTTAAGCAGTTCTTCCCGAAGCAGCATTTCTTCCTCTTCTTCCTCATCTGCAAAAGGTGGTTTTGGAGGCTGTTCTGGATCCTCAGGTGGAAGAGGTGGCAAAGGTGGTAGAGGAGGTAGAGGCTCAAGAGAAACACACAAGCCTTCCACGTAAGGCTGGCTCAGAGGAGGCAAAGACTATTTTTTAAAAAGAAGTCATAATTAAAATAAAATTTTATCAATTCTAAATGTTTATCGCTGAAGCAATATTAAATAAGGAAAAAAGTAAACTTTGGGTTATTATTTTAGCTGAAGATAATAAACTCAATATACTACATATCTCAAAGAAGCCCAGAATTCAACAACCATAAAATCTACTACTTTTGCAATTAAAATAATTTTGGTACCAGGTCTCACTACATAGCTCAGACTCCTAGTGATCCTCCTGTTTTCAGTCTCCCCTGTGCTGGGCTTACAGGCATGTATCACCATGCCCAGACTCCATCATGACTCAGCACACCCCTGGGACAGGGCCAGTACTGCACATGGGGATTGAACCCTGGTCCCTGAGCTTGCCAAAGCAGGTGCTTAGTCCACTGAGCTATTTTGCCAGCCCCACTGATAAACTTACACAAACTTGTCTGTTCCCATTTTAACTTCCATTTAACATTCTAAGAATGATAAGAATCAAATTCCAAAATATTATACAGGAATGGAGTGTTATTCTTATATGAAAATAAGTAGAAATGCTGACACAAAAATAATACATTTATCTTTTTTTTATTTTTTATTTTGGCGGAACAAGGGATTGAATTCAGGCCCTATGTGCTTGCCAGGGAAGCGTTTATTTGAGTGAGCCACCTCCCTGGGCCCTAAAAATAATATATTTAAATAAAAAATGTAAACTTAAAAAAAAGGTAAACTAAAAATTTTAAAACTTGAAAATTAAAACTAGGAACCAAACAACTGTGGGAATCAAGGACCCTGGTGTCAAGAAGAATCACTACCACTGACCACATACAACCCAGAACGGTATTCTGGAGACTATCATGAAGGAAACCAATTTTACCTAAATGTTTCTGCTTCAAAGGTCTTCTAGCATCTCTCTAGGCATTTCCCAAATCTTCCCCCAAAAATCATTTCAAAAAAGCAAAAAACATTTTTTCTTTCATTCTCTGTTCTAATGTATTTCCCTTGCATAAATATTAGATAGAGCTCTAACAAATGTAAAAGAATCTTACCTATTAGAAGATGTTTCGGGTTTTTTGTCATTATTTTGTTTTGCTTTTTTTGGTACCAGAGATCAAACTCAAGACCTTGAACTTGCAAACAATTTAATGCTAAGCTATCTCCCCAGTCCATATATTCTTAATTTAGAAATACAGAACTCTTAAACTTTGTGATCCCCATTTCCTGGTTCTTTGTTTTTGATTTTTTTTTTTTTGAGAAAGAGAGAGAGAGTGTGTGTGTGTGTGTGTGTGTGTGTGTGTGTGTGTGTGTGTTTAAACAGGACTGACAGTTCTTTTAAGAGAGAGAGAGAAAAAGAAATGAACTTCTATAGGCAATAACATTTTTTACTGGGCTTTCAAGTTTAAAATAACTGCATTTATCAACACAAGAGAATGAAGAGAACTATAGAAGATTCTTGTTGCCTTAAAGCCCAATTGTCCCAAAACAATAGATAATTTTTATTTTGCCTTAGAGCAAATTTTATGAGTACCTATTAGCTGAAAAGCAAAAAGGAAATATGAGAAATTTTGATTTTTTTTTTTCCCCTCCTTTTGACACAGAGTATGATGTATATATGTAGTTCAGGTTGGCCTTGAATTTACTATATAGTCTAGGCTGGCCTCCAACTCATGATGATCCTCCTGCCTCAGCTTCCCAGGTGCTACAAGTGCAGATATGTGCCTCCTCACTCAGCAATGCTGATGTTTAAAGCATTCTGCAAACCTAATTATACATTAATTACATACCAGTTACACATGTAACACAATTTCTCGGACATCATTATTAAGTTTGACTTACAGAAACCTGAGGAGGCGGAGGCAAAGAAATAGATGGTGCTGGAGAAAAGTATCCCAATGAACATTCAGAAAAGAATGGTGGCTGCACTGGTGAAGGTGCTGTAAAAATAAAACAAAACAAACAAAAAATAAAGGTAAGACTTCAGAAATTTTCAATTAGAACACAATAAATGTATGATTTGTTTGAAGAAAACACAAACATACTTCCATAGAGGAAATTAGAATTTTATCAATCTTGGATCAAAATTTAAAATCTCCAAAGGAACTAAATATATAACTAATAAAATTTAAACTAATCTAACAATTCTTCTTTATCCCAGTTGTCTTATAACTTCATGCAGACATACCTACACACCTTAGATTTAACTGACCTGAATAAACAGACCTTAAGAACACTTTACTTCTTAAAAATACATGTATCTGTGATTAATATAAAGTAAAATTAAAATCTTGGAAAGCTAAAAACACTTTCTTTATAAATTTTTACAAAATTATTTTAAAAGCATAGACCATAAAGCTTCATTATAAAATAGTGTTAATAATACTGTCAATATTGCAATGAATAATCTCTAGGAACCTGAAAATAAGAAAATTAATGACTGACCACAAATAGTTAAATTATGGAATAGCAACATCAAGAGTAGCAAGCACTAGCCTAAAACAGTAATTTGAAAGTAAGCAGTTTTGATTAAAATTGCCCAAATGAAGCATTTTGCTTTTTTTTAGTCTAGACATATAGAAGTAGGACTTTAGGTTTGATCTGGTTTCAGAATTATGACCAGGGAGAAATGTACTGCTTTTGTGATCGTACAAATACACAAGTCATGGAACACCAAATGCATTCTGCTATGTGCCTCAGACTTATGCTTTAAATTACTGAGAGAACATGTCTTCTGTAGCTGTGAACATCATAAAAAAACACGTTTCTGGCCCTCAAAAATACAACAGACTCTAGGTCACTCAACCTACCTGAAGTACAGCCCTACCAGGTCTAACCAGCTTTTCTAACTTAACTTAAGATGTCCCTAGAACTGCTCTCATTTCCAAATTCCTACAAAACATTACCACTGGAAAAACGAGCAAACTTTAAAAGCAAAATGTATTTTTATTCTTATCTAAAGAGAATACAAAATAGGAAAAACAAAGAAAGAGAGACAGAACTTTAAACAAATCAAAAGGAACTCAACAATTGTTGCTATAGTGCACAATGTCTTCAAATTAGTTGTTCAAATATAGGCATGCAACATTGGGGGTTAGGGGGATAAGTTTTAAGAAATTAAAAAGGACAAAGAAAAATTAAAGCATCAACTGTTCCCCTCTGTGGACCTTCTTTTTTTTTGGCAGTACTGGGGATTAAAAACGGGACCTTGCACTTGCTAGGCAGGCACTTTATGGTGCTAAGCTATATACTCTGTAGACATTTATTTATTTACTTACTTACTTTTTATGAAAGCAGAAAGAAACCTGGCTATACAGATAACAGAGTTGTTTCAAAGAACAAAGTTTTCATCATTTCCACAATCTTCACTTTTTAGATCCAGTTAACAAAGTTTTTTGCTTTTCCTTTACGTATTTGGTACAGGGTCTCACTACACAGCTCAGACTCATAGTGATCCTCCTGTTTTCAGCCTCCCAGGTACAGCGATTACAGGCGTGCACCACCATTCCCAGACTTGGTTGCCTGCTCGAGGCACCTTGGGGGAAGGGCTGGCAAGGCACACGGGAATCAAACTAGGAATCAAACCCTGGTCCCTGCACTTGCCAAAGCAGTCAGTTAGTTTGCTGAGCTATCTCACGGTCCCCAGTTAACAAAGTTTAAACAATGCTTTTTTTATTTAAAGGTTGTCTAGGAAAAAATACTGAAAATATAGATTAATATTATACATTTCCGGCTTGCTCTCTAAGCATGTAACACCAAACAACTATGGTTACAAAATTTATCAGCAAACCTATTTCACAACAATTTCTTTCACAGTTTAATGACCATTTTCTAATAACTTTAAATATATGTTTCAAGTTTTGGCTCATACCTGGAGAATTAGTTTCACTATCTGTATCCATAGCAACTTCTTCATAGTTATCATACTGATAAATTCCTCCTCCACTATCAGTAGGTTGCTTATCTAAGGATCGCCTCAGGTCAGGATCTGTAGACTAAGTACAACACATTTTTGTTAGTGTTGAACCTTAGGCTACAAATCATAAAAGAACTGATAATTATTTTCTCAGGAAAACAGTTTCAAAAATCATGATTTAAACTTACTATATTTTGTAAATTTTAATTTGTGTGACAGGTACACTGTCCTGGACATTTTATTAATGTAGCATCAGACAGAATGAATCTTGCAAGTACTATCCATACAGATGAAACCCTCCATTGTTAGCTGAGCCACTAAATAATTAGCTATTTCTATAAATAAGATTATACCAAACTCCTCAATATTTATGGTTTCTGACATAAACTACAGAAATAAAAACTAGTTTTTCCACCAAAATTGTTTCCCAAAGGACAATGACAAAGCATTTCAATTCAGTAAATGATCCCTGAAAATTTTAAGCCCAGGGTCCATGTTTGTGTAACTCTATGTTGTTTCCTAGTTCATTTTTGGCAGGGGAGTACTGGGAATTGAACTGAGGACCTTGCACTTTCTAGGCAGGCACTTGTGTCACTGAGTTATATCCCCAGCCTGTGTGTGTTGTTTTATTCCTTATGTTTCACTTACAGAAATAGTTTATGTGCAACAAACAAAAAACTAGCAAAACCTATCTAGATAGAGATAAAAGAGGAATATACAAATAATATATCAGAAAAAAGTCTATAAAAGTATTATTTTGTTTTTTTGAAAAAGGGTCTCACCATGTAGTTCAGGATGGCCTTGAACTCATAGTGATTTTCCTGCTTCAGCTAAGTGATGGGAACCCATCTTTAAGGTGTTTTTTAAAAGTTCCAAGTTGAATATTTGCAATACTCCTTGTTTAAACAAACTGATCTCGTCACTCCTTCCAAATAAAGAACCGCTACTCTTTGCTATCCCTTTATTTTCATGAGCACATTCACTTAGTGTAGTTAAAGCTCAAAACTCCTAAAATATGGTCAGTAAAAGCACTAGATCAAGAATAAATCTCCAGTCTACTTCCTCGCACCATGCATAAAATCAATGACTCTCAATCATTATCAATGACCTACATAGTCACAGTCAACAAATAATTGATATGTAATTACTAAATTATAACAAGTGATTTAATATTTAAAACAGTCCCTAAAAATCATGGCACATTTCTCCTTCTCCAACACTAAATAATGAAAAACTAATGAAATTCTGTCCCTATAATTAAGAAACATCTACTAAATAGCCAAAATGCTAAAGGCTGCCTTTCCTAATAAAAAAAAAAATTTGCTAGCCAAAATTTTAACTTCTTATAATATCTATATATATAAAAGACTCATTTTCAATTATACCTTCATTTTCCCCCAACAGTTTCTTGTATAAGGAACTCTACCAAACACATAATACTTATGGATTTTTCTAGCTAAATCCACCTATGAGACTACAAAGACACTTAATTTTTGTATGTTTTGATTTTACACTTTTGCATTTCTTACTTTACTTCTTGACCTCCTCTTTCCACCAACCAATTTCATGAATCTATTGTATTGCTCTTCTTGATTTGAGAGATCTCGAATTTTTCTGATTTCTTCTTCCCTTTTCCTTCTCTCTTCTTCTTCAGCTTGTTTCCGCTGGTCCTCTTCTTTCTGTCTTTCCTGCTCTTTTTGTTGTTGTAGTTTTTTCCATGCCTTTGTTTGCTGCTTCCTCAATGCTTGTTTAGCTTTAAATAAAAATAAACATGGACAGCAGTTACACAATTAAAATTTTACAAGACCTAAGAGCTCCAAAAATTATTATTATCACTGACTCATATAGATCCACCTCTTAAATTCTATGCATATAGGATTGTTCCCCATTTGGGGACACTTAATTCCTTAAACTCAAAGTATCCTGAATTAAAAATTTTAAATTATAATAACACAAGAACTGAACTAAAATAATTTAGAAAATATCACCTGTAGTGCTAACTTTTTTGGCTGAATGTGTTTTTGTACTGGTTTTAACTTTTTGCTGTACAGTTTTTGTCTTAGTCAATTTTTCTTTGCTTTCTTTCATCACTTGCTGTTCTTTCTGTTGCCATTTTTTACTGGCTGACTGAAGAGCCAAAAGTCGAAGCTGTAATTCTGAGAGCTCCTCTTCATCTTCTCCAACTTTCTGTAATTTAAGAAAAGTAAAAATGCTGATCATTCAACCTTAAACATTTCACTAAATCAAATATTTTATTAAAATTTATAATTAGTTTTGAGGCAAATATATAAAAGGCAAATATGGAGAAAATAAAGCAACTAATTTACTTCTTATATCCCACAACCATAATTTAAGCCGGGCACAGTGGTGCACAACTGTAATTTCAGCACTCAGAAAATCACTGCAAGTTCCACAGCAGTCTGGACTACAAAGTGAACTCAAGGCCAGCCTCGACTGCAGAACAAGACTCTGTCTCAAAAAGACCCCCCATAATTTAATTCTTATAATATAAACACAGTAGATCAATGTCTGAGCAGTATGTGTATAGATATAAATGTGCAGAACTGGAAGAGCAGAGTACAACTAATAGAACAGGATTCAAAAACAGAAACTTACACAAGTTAAACAGTACCTATCAGTTACTCAAAATTAAAAGAGTAAAACAATGGCAACAAGTGCAAATGGTCCTATCATTATGATTTATTACTTACAAATGAGAGCACAGATACAATGACAGTCAAGATTCCAATCTGTAATCTCTAAATTATATTTTCAGTTCTTTAAGAGCTTTATAATGTTGAGTGAAAGATACACCAGTTTAAATACCAGACAGTATCGCTCATTTGAGGCAAAGTACAAAGAAATAATGAAAGATGGCTAGAAGGGGACCAGAAGATAGATTTGCAATGGGAAATGGTCCAAGGGGAAAAAGCAAGAGGGGTTAGGAGGAGCAAAATGGGAATTAAACAGCATAACGATAGTGCAAGAACCTAATACCCAGAATTCATGTAAACATTAATGCTATCAACAAGAATGAAAAATGGGATAGGGAGGTGGAGTAGGGGGAAGGGCATTACAACAAAGACACAAGCTGCGATATGTACTGCGGCGTATACATGTAACCACTCTCCAAGATGACTGCACAATGCATAAGCTACAAACATTAACTAACAAAATGAAAATAATTTGTTTTAGTCTTGAAGGAATAAAGCTGTAGAGACTTCTTTACAGTTGAGTATTTTATGTTGTGAGGCTAGATATTTATCTGAACATTTAAAATATCTGAATACTTCAGGCTTCTTCAGGGAAACTAAAAAAAATGAAGACATGATAAAAGCAGGTTTGGGAACTTTCTCCAAATGAAAGAACCCTAATTTTTTCATTGCAACTTTTAAAAATTAATTTTTTAAACTAAAGTATTAAAAAACATAAAAATAAACTAATGTATAAAAATGATAAATGGGGTACTATGCCTTGCTTTGGTATATTATACACTGTATAATGTTTAAACAAACATTAAATCTACCTACTGAAACATAACTTCTTTATGGTGAACACATTCAAAGTCCTTTAAGCTTTTTGAAACACACAATATGGAACTATTCCCTAATATTGCTCTACTATGCAATAACAGTACATTAGAATTTTTACTCCTAACTGTAGATTGGTGTTCATGGATATAAATTTCCCATTCCTCTCTCCTCCACTTTTTAGGGATAAAAGTTAAAATACAATTGACAATGCCAGGCTATCTAAAGCAGAGGTTCTTAACTGGAAACCAAGTATTTGGCAAAGGATTTGGGGAGTTCAAAAAGGGCTTTGAAAACTTGCAGAAGGAGTGAAGATACTTTAGTTTAACATTGCAAAATGTTAGGGCTCCCTTGTAACTTTTTCTTATTGGTCAATTGTAATTATATTTTTCTTCTAGAATCACATTCTTACTATTATTAAGCATAAAGAATATAGGCAGTCCTATTTAATGGCTTCACCTTAACACTTAACTACCATGAATCCTTTAGTACTTTAGTTAACCATACTGTTACCCTTACCACTATAAAGAACTACAAGTAAATAACACATTTTAAAATTAACAGGGCTAGGAAGATAGCTCAGTGGCATAAGTTCCTGCCTCGCACACTCAAGGTCCTAAGTCTGATCCCCAGTACTGGATAGATGCATGGACGGATGGATGGATGGACAGACGGACAGACTAAAAAAATTAACATGATTCTTATCTTAAACATACCAAATTGTATTGCTTGATATTGAAATGCTACACCTGTGCTAGACAATATGGTAATACTCAACCACATATGGCTATTTAAACTTAACTAAAATTGAATTTAAAAATTGTACCTAAGCTACACCAATCTCAGTTTTAAGTTTTTAACAGCTACGTGTGGCTGATAACTACCGTAGTTGAGAATGAAGCTACAGAATATTTCCATTACTGTAGAAAATTCTAATTGAAGGCACTCAAGATCTAGAGTATAACTTTAAAAAACAATTATCAACAATGTCCCACTGAGATTTTGTAACTACGGTGCTTTGTTGAAGTGACAGAAAGAAATCACTGGGCTGGCCAGCAAACTAAAGCACTTGCTTCTGCAGACACAGGGACTGTTGTGCCTGCCTGCCCTGCCTCCTGGGCACGCTGAGCCAGTGACAACTGAGACTGGTCATGGTGGCACATGGCTGTAATCCCCAGTGCTTAGCAGGCTGAAGACGAGTCTGATCATGTAGTGAGACCCTATAGACCCTGTACTAAACACACACACACACACACACACACACACACACACACACACACAGAAATCACTGACTCTGTCATACAACTCTGTGCTAAAAAAAAAAAAAAAAAAAAAAAACTCTATGCTATCTAAAACAGCCAGGTGTATGAGTATTAAACCAGGAATCAAAGAATTTTATTCAATTATTACTCTGACACCTAATCCCTCCGTAACTTTAAGCAAGTCATTCAATCTACCCAAATGAGTCTTTCTCCATCTCCAAGACACATGATATCAACTTATATGGGTATTATAAGAATATTAAAGACTTGTTCATGAGTATGTATCTGTATGTGTATCCATCCAAATATCTGTGTATCTGTCTTATAATTCTTATTAAATCCAAGACTATCTTTCCTAAAGCTCATTGGTTCCATAATAACAAATTGAAATCTCTAAAAAAGAAAAGGCTTGAGTGATTGGGTGGTGTTCTACAAGTTAAACAGTTTCTGCTGCTTCTGTACTTCAATAAATCGAAGCTTTGCAACAACCCAGGGAGCACCACTGGAGAAAACAAAATAAAGACAAACAATGGATAAATAGCTCACTTAGCTAATAAAGAGAAGTCACATTTTGGTGTCAGGTCAAGGTTTCACAAAGAACAATCCACAAAAAAACTCAAGAGAAGAAAATTTCTGGGTGTATTTTAAAAGTTTAAAACCCCAAATACTACCTATATAAAGCTTCAATGTAGTGTAACTTGCAGAATCCTGGTGGAGAAAAAAATCCAAGACAGCTTTCCAGAATTTACCTGAAGGTTTATTTATAACCATTGTAGTAACAACAGAACAGATCCCAGCATTGCAAAAATCAGTCTCACAGAGATAGCCAATCTCAAAACACAGTATCTTACCTTTTCAGACAGAATATCTGAGGTACTAATTCTTCTTAAGTTTTGTTCATCTTCTAATCCTTTAAAATAAAACAGCATCTTTTGAAATACTCTAATAAAAGATAACCATAATCAACCTAAAATAAAATAATGCCATATGGTAGTATTATTTTAAAGGGTTATCATTAGAAGGTCCAATTTTCTCAATATTATGTCCGAAAGAAAAGAATGCCATTAAAGGGAATAAAAATCTAATCAAGCCTCCTGTAACTGCCTCATTCTGAAACTTACAAGGCAAAATTATCTAAGTATCAAGTTAAAACTACACTCAAATAAAATAGCCCGTGAACTAAAAATAAGCATTTCAAATAAAAACAAAATTTACGCAGTAGGTAAAAAGCAAAATTCATTACCAAGCAATCTATCTAATATTCTATTTTTGACAGAATATTATGATTAAGTTAGTCTTCTAAAGATGAATTTAACATTTAAAGACTACGTTGGATTTATGCATTATAGAAGCAATTTCCTACTTACTCAGGAAAACACCTGGAGAATATAAGCTAATGAAATTAAATTCATCCACATTTTCCTCAAATTTTAGGCTTAGGCTCAAATTCTGAAGAGTACATTAAACTTTATATATTATCTAATCTTCAACAGCTTTAAAATGCAGAATATGGTATATTTATAGTAGCATTCGGCTACTATTTTTAATAGATAAATTTAAAAACTAAGAAATCTCTCAAGACGGATCACCATTAGTTGGAGGCAAACCTGGCCTACATAGTGAGTTCAAGGCCAGCCTGAATTTGCACAGTGAGATCCTGGTTTTTTGTTGTTGTTGTTTTTTGTTTTTATTTTTAAAAAGACAGTAAGAATACTTTAGGACATGAAAACTTATCAAGTTAGACAGAAAAACTGATTAAAAGACAGAAAAAGAAAATCAGAAAAAAACCCACTACATACAGTGAAGATAGCTATATATCACTGCTCAGTACTACGGGCCCACATGTGCATTTCCAATCTCCTCCCCTCCTACTATTCGCATTCCTAGCTGTTCTTTAGTAGTATAGCCCTCTCTGTTATGTCCCCAGCAGATCAGGCATCCTGCATTAGTTATTAAGCTAGTTCACTGATTTCCAAACCTGAGCAGGTACCAAAAAACAGAAGGGTTGGTAAATACAGACTGATGCTACTCATTCATCTTTAGAAAACAAATTTACTACAATCGAGTAAATTTGGGGAAAGATATGACCTAATGACTATAGTTTGCAAATCAATGTTCTCTCTGCCTAGAAACCTCTTCTTCAAAATACCCAATTGGTTATCCTATCACTTCAAAGTCTGTTTAAATCTCACATTCAAATTAAGAGCTACTTTAATCAACCTATTAGTGATGCAACTAGTTGCCTCTATTCCCATCCTACTTACCCTGCTGTGCTTCCCTAAGAGTTAACTTATGCAAAAGCTCTACTGTCTTCACTTCTAAAATGAAAGCCTATGAAAGCACAAGTAACTATTGGGAAAGAGTGACACACATACGTAACCCCAGATAAAGAAATCCCAAATAGAAGACTGAGAAAGAAAAATCACTTGAGCCCAGAAGTTCAAGGCCAACTTGTGCAACACAGTGAGACCCTGCCTCTGAAAGAAAAATAAAGGCAAGCCTATGAGAACATAAATCTGTTTTGGTCAATAATGAAACTCTAAAAGCCTGAACAAAATGCTCAACTAATTTGTGAATGAATAGGGAAAAAAAAAAGTGAAAGGCACCCACTGAATTTTACACTAGGTCATATATAATCTTGCTATGCAGTCTCATTTTTGCAATGGGGACAGAAAAGCAAACGATAGTGGGTTAACAAGGGAATGGTAAATGAACAGGTGTAGGCCAGCCTTTCCAAAATCTCACTGTAAAAGAGGAAAAATACTTGACAGAAGTTAAGGAAGAATACACAGTGAGTTTTTAGATGAAAAAGTCAAATATGTTTAAAATAAGAATACATGAGGGAGGGGCCAGGGAGACAGCTCAGTGGAATAAGCACTTCCCTGACAAGTGCAAGGGCCTGAGTTCAATCCCCGGTTCCGCAAAAAAAAAAAAAAAAAAAAAAAAAAAAAAAAAAAAAAAAAAAAAAAAAAAAAAAAAAAAAAAAAAAAAAAAAAAAAAAAAAAAAA
>PVKA01004263.1:0-80305 GCA_004027165.1 Ctenomys sociabilis
TATCTTGTAGTCCTGTACATTATTCTGTAGTTCCTTTGTCTGTGTCATCCATGTGGATGAGTCACGGCCAATGCTTGACCAGAATGCTCTCTGTGAGAGCCTGAGAAAAAGATTTCTCTTCATGTGACTCTCCCCAGGCACACTATAGAACTTCAATCTCTTTCCTCTGTGGCTCCACAATCTCCTTGCTCAGAAAATTATATTTGTATTAATATTGTTCAGGCATGATATCACTTCTGCATCTTGTCCTCTGAATAACTACTATGAAGAAAATAATATGAAATATATTAATTATTATAATTATTGTAATTGTCCTACTAACCTGTTCTGAAACTGTTTCATTGCTATTTTATCTTTTTTCTCATTAAAATTTAAAAAAATTAAAAAATGAATAAAATCAGGAACAACACACACACAAAGAAAAGAAAATGTTTTGCACATATAATAATTCCCCTATTTCCTAGATTCTTTAGATAATGAATATAATAGCTATAGTTGATCCCTCTTGCTGAATTCTTCATTTACATCACAGAATAGACATTTTTACATTGATTCCATGTAATCCTCCAAACAATCTTAAAGAATAAGTTTTGTACTTGTTATTACAAATAAGAAAGATGAGTTTTGAATAGTTAATTAATTTGTTTATTTGAAAATATTATTTAATTCATATGGATGTTTATCAATATGGACAGATAAACTCAATGTGTTCATACTGGAGTCCCACATGCTAATGAAAATGAATAAGTAACTACCACATGCGGTAATAGAAAAATACTGATGTGATAATGGACAAAAGAAGCTACAACCAAAATCATATGCAACATATGATTGTGCTCAAGAGTTTCAACACTGACAAAATGAGTCCACATATTGCTTGCCATGGGAAGGAGGGAGTGGGTATCAGGAAGAGAGCAGGCGGGGTCTCCCCGGTGTGGGTTGTAGGTACCGGGACACTGCAGAGCTGCCTCAACCCATTCAACCATGGCTTGTGCACTTTTCTTTGCATTATACTTCAATAAAGTGTGTATTTTAGGATCTAGTCTTTTTTCTTCTTTTGACAAGTAATCCAGTAGAATACTAGTATTAGACATCATGATATTAGTATTCACCTGCTATTTGATATTTATTGTAGCTATAAAAACAATGTTTGGTGATGGACTGGATCAGACTTTTTGAACATGCGTAAAATTATGACTGACTGGTGAAAAGCTGCAGTAATAATGGAAGGCTTACAACTCAGAATGTGGGTTGGGAAGATAGTTTATTGCACATTTACTGTGGACCAGCTCAGTATTAAGAGATTTAGATGTGCAATCAGTCCTTTAAATTCACATCCTCCATTTTTAAGTGCAGAGACTGAGGATCCTATTGTTATTGAAAAGAAAACCCGAGCTCCAAAGGCTGCCTGTACGGCCAGTCCTCTGGCTCTGCTTTCCTCCAGGCATTGGCTCCAGCTTCCCTTCTCTCTCTAGCAACTCACCTCTGTGGAGGCCAGCACACTAGACTCTAGCTTCTTTCATACTCTTTTTTCCTCACTCTGCCTTTCTAGTCCCTCTTCTCCTTGGTTATACTCCTTTCTCCATGGGATTACATCCCTTAGATGCTCCTGGGAGCGCTGTCCCTGTCTTCCCAAAGCTAGTCTTTTCCCTTGTTCATGATGTAGGCAGTCAGGCCCTTTGCTTGTCAAGCTCTGAGCTCAGGATATAATAGCTTTTCTATTGGCAGGATGACATATCCCTTTCTCACACAGTAGGACCCACCATATTCACTGCACAGGGGCCACACACCACCCTGTACCTGCTGCTCAGAAGTCTTAGCATGTGGTAAACATTCAATAAATACCTGTCAAAAACTAAATGCAAGAATAATCAACTTCAAATATAAAAAGCTAGGAAATCTACGTGGATATGTTTCCATCAAAATCCTATAATAGTAAAGTTAGTTTTGATTACATGTTAAAGTATGAAGATGAGGGGTACAAAAATCAAGTCATTTCTCTAGGATCAAACTATTCATTTATTAATATCAAAATTACACCTCCCAGTTCTCAGCTCTGCATCTACTTCCTTTTAAAACCTTAGTTCCATTTTGCTTTCTCTCGCCTTCCTTTAATGGCCTCCATTGTGATAACTAATATCAACATCCAGACAATAAGTCCACATGCTTGCATTAATGTGAGCTCAGAGAACTAACTAGAAAAATGATCTACCATAAAGGTCTAAATTAATATACCGAAGCCATAACAAAAAATACTACTTCACTCTCACAACTGTACTTATCATTTCTGTTCATGCAGGCTTCTTTATACCCTGCATATTTCCCTTCAAAGAAAATTGAGAACCTCTATTGAATCGTGCTAGAAAGAGTCATAGCTATGTTGCACATTCTGCAAACATTCCTTTAAAAGCATGTATCATTGTGACATTTTATTTAGATATATCTTTCCAAGAAGAAATAGCCTGTGCACCATCAGCTGATGGAAAGCAATTGCAGTTTCTCTTTAAACCATTTTGGCCCCCAGAGGGGACCAACAATTCAAATCATCGCTATATAGCAACTGATTATGTATATGGCTTCCCTGTGGCAGATTTCTTCGTTAAGTCTATGGATCATATTATTCTGAGTCCGTTGATAACTCTTTGAATGCTACTGCCTGTGGTTTTACGACTAAATTGAAAGAAGTGCCTTTACAGAAGTACTAGACCAACTCTTTTATTTTTTCTTGATTATCTTATTCTCTTTTTGCCTTTCTTCTTATGTCCTTACTCTGTCAGGTACAGAGTCCCAAAGCTAATAAATGAGAAATGTATTCCACGGATGCAAAATGTGATGAGGTTCTGGTGTTTTTGCAGGTTTTTTCTTTGTTAATTTACTACATCTTCAAATAATAACCTATGGAAAAAATTTGCTGAATACAGATCACACTGTTTTATCTTTCTCACTTATTCAAAGTTAAATGACCACATTGAAGTCAGAAAAGCACTCGCACAGGACCCAGTTGCAAAGCAAGGCATGTCTTATTAACACTTGCCCAATAATCAAAAAACATAACAACAAAAATGGGAGAAAGCTGAGTGAGAATAGATCTAAAGCAGTGACAATGGAATGACCTTAATGTGGAACTCAGAAGATGAATGACGTACAGAGTAAACAGTAAAGAGAGAAAATGTTAGGAATGTTCCAGTGAATTTTAAAGAACACAGAACATAGTGTAAAGTGAGACTGAGAATGAGAAAAATGATAGTCAAGATTCAAAGTGTCCTGTGTACCCTACTCTAAACACTATCCCTCTTGGTTCCCAGGCACCCTGTCCCCAAACTCTCTTCCCCATGGTCCCATGCAGAGCCAAACCCAAACTTCAGAATAGTTCCCCTGACTTTGACCTGGGCAAGCAACCACGAAACTCTCCTTTGTTAACATTAAAGGTCCCTCACAGACCAAGTAGCCCTGCCTAGATTCACTCATCCTCAGTTGTTCCAGCCAGTGATCACCCTCCTTATAAGATCCTATAAAAGTCTCCTGTCCCCTCTTTGTTTGCTGCTGTCTTGGTCAGCTAGACAGACAGCCTGCTTGATGCCCCCAATAAATCTACTTGTGTCAGAATGCCTGATCTGGTCGATTGCGTGGTTTCCTTCCTTCCTTCCTCCCTTCCTCCCTTCCTCCCTCCCTCCCTTCCTCCTTCCCTCCCTCCCTCCCTCCCTCCCTCCCTCCCTTCCTTCCTTCCTTCCTTCCTTCCTTCCTTCCTTCCTTCCTTCTCCCACCCATTCACTCTGTAGTGGTAGTGGATGAGAGCAGAGACCCTGCAGCTACACCAACTGAAACCAACTCCCAGCTTCCCCAGCAGCAAGCTGCGGATCCTTTGGCAACTGCTACCACTTAGCAGCTACCATAACATGGGTGTGATAATGCCACTTATTTCATAAGGTGGCCAGGAATATCTATTGAGCTAGTAGTGTACATCAGATACTTGGCCCATCACAAGTACTGTGCGTCTTTGTTCTCTATTTTTGTGTATCTGTTTTCTTCCAACCACTACACAAGAAGCTGAGTAACAAAAATAGGATGAAGCCAATAGTACCCTCATTTTGTAAATTTACTCTAAATACCTTTACTCTAAATACTGTGCTGGAATGAAGTGGAGAGTTATGATAGAAAAGAGTCCAACAATGACTCTTCGTCAGAGTAAGAGCTGACGCTTTGAATAGTGATACAATATCTGCTTGGAAGCCTGTTTAGGCAGATGCAAGGCCGGGATTTTGATCTTGGCATGCAGTGCCGGCCCTGCCCCCAGGGCGCACTGAGATGTCCATTGAGACTAGCCTGGTGGCACGTGTCTGTAATCCCAGCTCACTGGAGGCTGAACACTGGTGGATCAATCACTACGACTCCCATCTAGTAGCAGGGCCCTGTAAACCCTGGAAACCTTTCCCTAAAATACAAGAAAAAAAAAAATCTGCTAGAAAACCTGCCTTTGGATCTAAGAGTTGTGACTAAAATATAAGGTAAATTTTAAATTTAAAAATATTTATTACAGGGCCAGCCAAATAGCTCAGCAGATTAAAGCTCCTGCAAGCAGGCACAGAAGCCAGGGTCTTGATCCCTGGGCCTGCCATGCAGCCTGGCCCCTGGGGTGTGCTGAGACTGGGCATGGTGGTGCATTCCTGTAATCCCAGCCCTTGGGAGATTGTAAACAGGAGAATCACTATAAGTCCAATGTAGTAGTGACCCTGAACACTCCATAGACCCTTCCCCCCCACACAAAAAAAAACCTATTTATTACAGTGTAGCTGGGGACACAGCTCAACACCATAAGCACTGTCTGGCAAGTACATGGTCCCAAGTTCAAACCCTGGTACCACATGCTGGTACCAGGTGTGTGGTACCAACCCTGAAACCAGTTGTGGTGGGATATGCCTGAAATCCCAGTGCTGGTGAGGCTGACACAGGAGGATTACTATGAGACTGAATGGAATAAGGAGACCCTATATCAAATAAATACATTAATTAAAAAATTTTAAAAAATGTATTTGTTACAATAAAAGATACCTTGCCTTTAATTCCCTTCAGTTTACACTCTTTTTCTTTGAGCACACTTATTCCATGATTCTTGCCACGTTCTAAAGAACTTCTGGAAGTTCTGTTGTGTGTGTCTTTAGTTGCACTATCCTGCTCGCCTTCATCTTCTGAGTTGATTGAAAACATTTACCTGGAAGACCTAGAAGTCACATGGTGCCAGATCTGGTGAATACGGAGAGCGAGGACTCACCATAACGGTGCTCTTTTCGAGTCTGTCAGCCCGTTAGATGGTACTTGGCAGCAGAATTTACTGTATTTGTTATCATACCTTATAACACCACTTAGAGAAGACGACTTCAAGAATTGGTTTAGAAAGTGCAATCAGTGATAGCTGTGTTACAAGCAAGGAGTATTCCGAGAGCGACGACCGGCAATGCATTTTACTCTAGCATTTTTTTTTTCAATTTGAATATTCACTGCATATTGCAGTCACCCCTCATATATAACATCACCAAACACCCATGTTTGCCCATACGATACGGTCTTGCCTTTCCCAGCCCATCCAGCCACAATGCTTTCACCTGCACACATACATGCAAGCATGTTCAGGTAGTCATACAGTCTCATGATGGTGCACTTGGGTACCTATTTGCTACTTTACTTCAGTATTAAGTCACAAAAAGTTTCTGGTGTGCACTCTGTTTAACACCCATCTGCCTTCTTATGCTTAGGTAAGAAACTCAAGCACAGACTGCCTAGTGTCTCCAAGGCCAAGATCTAAACCTAGAGTTAGCAAACCGACTCATGGCTCTACAGGACTGCTATTACAATTTGAATTAGAATCCCATTATCTTCACCAACTTTGCTCTGATGGAAGAACATGATAAGCATGGTTATTTTTCAATCTGCCATCTTTTCCCTACTATCTTTTAATTTGCATTTGGGAAAGTAATGAAAATATTCTTGAATGTACAACTCCCTAACTTCAGGTGAGTGTCCTTTGTTGTGTCCTTCTGATACCTCCAAAGCTTTACCCGGTCCTAAGTGCTGACTTTATGGGTTTGGTGTTTCCAGTATTGCCTTTAGGGAGTATTGGTTTATAGGACTTCAAATAAAACTCTGTGAAAGAGGGACGGTGCCCATAACTAGGTGAGAGAGGAGCCTCAAGACCATTCCCTGCAGTATAAGAAGTCTTGTTATTACTCAGCACAGTGTTGATGCAACACATTACCCCAGTGTTGAAGTATCAGGAGGTACAGAGACAATTAAGTTATACAGCACTAATCTGATATAAGTAGTTGCTTGTCAGAATCTTGAAAAGGCCGGTTGATTAGGGTCTGGTCTTCTTCTAATGAAAAGCTTTCCTCCAATAAGATGAGAGTTGATGTCTGTCAAATACTAATTCTTTTTTATTTCTCCTTCCTCCCCTCTTCTGCTGAATATTATCCATCACAGGGAACCCAAAGAGGCAATGAAATGATTATCTGAGTAATGGATGTGGTAGTGAGCTTAATCTGTTCATTTAAAATACATGTATACTATCTCAATGTCACATTGTGCCCCATAAACAATTTCTAGTTTTTGATTAAAAACAAGGCCTTACAAACATAGCTTTGTATATTATATACTCACTTTTGTGAAGAGGACATTTAACATCTAAGTTCTCATCAGGTTTGAAATACATTACTACTAGTTACATCAGTCAGTTTTTCAGTGTTAAGATAAAACAATGGATCAACAACTTGAAAAAGAGGGGGAGGGGAGATGGATCAATAGAATAAGTGCTTGCCTGGCAAGTGCAAGGGTGTGAGTTCAATCCTGGTTCCACAAAAAAAAAAAAAAAAAAAAAAAAAAATTAAAAAGAAAGTGTTAGCAAAGCATAATGGTGGACATCTTTAACTCCTGTGCTCTGGGAGGTTGAGGCATTACTGCGAATTTATCCCAGTCTGGGCAATTTAGTGAGACCCTGTCTCAAAAGAAATATTTTTTTCTAAAATAAAAATATTCATTTATTAATTTGGTACAGGGTCTCACTACACAGCATGACACACCTGTGGTTCCAGGACTGTACACCCTGAAATACCAAGGGTTGAATCCAGGTCTTTGCCAGGCAGGCACTTAAGCTGAGCTGTCTGCTCCAGCACCAAGAAATATTGTTTTGAAAGGGGTGGCAATGTAGCTCATGCAAAACTACTGAATTAAATTCCAAATATCACCAAAAAAAGAAGAAAATATTTATTTTGTTTCATGGCTTTAGAGGTTTCAGTCCATGATTAGTTGGTTCATTTACTCTTAGGTCTATGGAGAGAAGAGGGGAGAGGGAGTAGGAGGGAGAGGGAAAGGGAAAGACTAAACACACTCACGCCAAGTGACTCACTTTCTCCAGTGAGGCCATGCATCTTACTTCCCCATCACCTCCCAATGAGTTCCACCAGCTGAGCACCAAGCCATCAACTCCTGAGCCTTTCACAGGCACCTGAACTCCAACCTACACCACTAATCCCCATTACCCAGCTGTTCTGCCATGGATCTGCAAAGCTTCTTCATGGTGTTTCACTGAAACTTGACACCTTTGATAAAGAGTGTCATTTCCTATATCCCTGCTCCAACCTGTGTTAACTACTGTTCTGCTTTTCTATGGGCTTTTAGATTTTGCATATAAAGGAAGTGATATGATGCTTGGCCTTTGGGTCTGGCTCATCTTACTTGGCATGGGATCTTCAGGGCTTATCCAGTAATAGGATTTTCATGGTCTACTAGGTAAAGCATGGCACAGAGTCACAACTATAGAGAATATAAAATGTGGGCTACAAAGAGGAACATAATTGTGCTCTTACAATAAATGAGGGTTATCCAGCAGTAAGTGAACCTGAGATGACACCCAGCTGTCCGATGGCTGCCTCTCCCTTTTGTCATGCCGGTGAAGAAGTTTGTCTCTGAGCCACACAGAAGGATGTTGGTGCTATGCAATGACCTAGGCTGTGGCTGATCCTTAAAGTTCAGGAAGCACTGAACTCACTGAGTTGAAACCTGGACATTCTCATGACCTAGAGCAGCCAATGGACATCATTGAGTCTCTGCATTTACGCTTGGAGGATACAGTTGGATTTCAATCTCATGGGGCTGCTATCAACTTGAATGCATTAATGCAAGAAAAATACTGAGAACTGGATTTGACCAAAAAGAAAAGCAAACGGTGGAGAGAATGAGGGAAAAGAGGACTCTTATACATTGTTCTGGGTCCCATCATGGGACATAGTATAAAATTCTTCAAAGAAAAAGAACTCCTTTATGGTTCTAGAAATCCCACTACTGGGTATATATTTAAAGAAAATGAAGTCACTCTCCTGAAGAGATATCTGAGCTCTCACAGTCACTGTAACACTAGTCACAGAGGCCAAGATATAAACAGTCTGGGTTCCACAGTGATAATATTTAAAGAAATTACACATATGCCTGTCCATACACACAGGAATAGAAGTCTACCCTTGCAAGGCTGTTTTGCCCCTTGGTATCATTGGGGTGAACTTGGGAGATGCATTATGCCTTGCAAAATAAGTCAGACACACAAAGATACATACTGCATGTTCTTACTTATATGTGTAATATGGGATTATTTATTCCAGAGTAGTAATGTAGTCTGATGTTGCAAATTCCTAGGATGAGGTTTCACGTATGAGGTTTTATGTTCCTGTTACTGATGAACTATTTGTATTGGAATTTTGTTCGTTAAGGTATTGAGTTTTCACCCAATGTTTCTTTCCAAACTATTGAAAAATATGGATTCTAGGATCTGCCAAGAGTACTATAGAAATTTAACAATCTTCTTTACCGGTTTTAAGTCAGAAACTACACAGAAGAAGACAAAAGGTGATGATAATAAGCATTTGTAATTGTTACCTAGCCATTTTGCTGGTCATTCATCACATCCTGTGTTGAGGATCTGTAGTGTTAGCCCAGATAACAGCTTGAAACACACAATGTAATCATCTTTAGCTTTCTTATGCTTTATATTAATTTGTGTTCTATGCCATATAACACTCCATTTCTCACTGCAAAAGTGCAAATAAAATTGATATTCCAAAACTCGGAGCTTTTTAAAACTTTCTCTATGCTTCTTAATCACTGTTGAACACAGACCCCATGTCCCTGGAGCACTTGTACCATATTTTTAAAAGCAGGAACATGTGTCTCTTCTCACTCTATGTCATTTCTCTAGAATACCTCATCTTTCCATGTTTTTATTCCAAAAGCTAACAACATTCCTGCATTTCTCAATTGTCTATTTTCAGCCTTGCACATACACTTGTGTCCTAAGCTTTTATCTTCCTGATTAACCCGCTTGTCCACTTAGTGCCTCAAGTGCTGCAAAAGCAAATCATGCTACATAACAATAACTTCCATCTGAACTGAAAAACGGCCACCCCTCCCTTGCCCCAGCCCTTTCTCCTCACAGGACTTCTGCCCCAGTGCACAACAATGCCAACTATCTGGTTGGAATCTTTGTTATTTCATCTTGTGTAATTACTATGTTACCAAGTTCAATTAATTTAAGTTTCAAATTTTTCTGAAACTGTCTACTTTTCTCTTCATTGTACTCTCTTGGCTCAAGTTACTGTCACGTCTTTCAGACTTCTGAGTTTATGCTTGCTCTAATCTGGTTTGCATTCAGGAAGCCAGAATGCTATTTTAAAATGCAAACCCAATTATGTCACATATTTAAAACTCATGGAAGATTCTCTTCTTTTGGCAAAATGTCAATAGTTTTTATCCAAGGGCCGGCCAGACAGCCCAGTGGACTAAAGCTCCTGCTTAGCAGAGTACAGTGGCCAGGGTTCAATGCCTGGTGCCGTGCTGGCCATGTCCCCACGGCATGCTGAGAGAGTGATTGAGGCTGGGAATGGTGGCCTGTGCTTGTAATCCCGGCATTTGGGAGGCTGAAAGCATGAGTCCAATCTACCTGTACAAAACTTTTTTTAAAAAAGTTTTTATCCAGGCTTTTTTTTTTTTTTTTTTTTAATTTTAGGGAAGAGTCTACAGGGTGTTCTGGGTCTCACTATTAGATCAGACTCATAGTGATCTGCCTGTTTACAGGCTCCCAAGACAAGGGATTGCAGGTGTATATCACCACGCTCAGCCTTAGATGCTGTCTCAGCATGTCCCATGGGCAGAGTTGGCACAGCAGGCCCCAGGATTGAACCCCTGGCCCCTGTGCCTGCTTGCAGGTGTCTTAATCTGCTGAGCTATTTGGCCAGCAGTACTCCAGGCTTTTAAAGCCCCTTCAAATCTATGTTTTCATCCAATAGTGCACAGCTTCATATTTCATCCAGGACTAGAGTGACCACAGTCCCACTCTTGCCATATTGCTCTTCTTTGGTTTCTCAGACTGAGTGACACCGTTTCTCCCCAATCAGAACTTTAGGCTGTGCTGTCTCATCTCCAGGTCCTGCCCCTTCTCTATGCCTAATCCATGCTCATTCTTTGTGCTTAGTGCAAATGTCACTTCCAAGTCGCTGCTATTCTCTGTCCCTGTAGCACACTTCCCAGAGCCCTTATTGCTTTCCACTAAGTCTTATATCTTCAGTGTCCCACCTCCTTCCAGTCAGGCCACAGAAAGGAGCAACGCTTTCTCCACTCTCCCCTGCTTGCTCACAGAGTGCTCCTGATGGCAGAGAATCTACTAACTGGACAAGGGCCAGCAAGCTATAGCCTATAGACCCCATCCAGTCTGCAGTTTGTTTATGTAAGTTTTATTGGAATGCAGCCACTTCCCTTTGTTCATTGCTGTCTGTAGCTGCTTTTGTGCTTCCATGATAGAACTTAGTGGTTGAGAGAAAGACCGCTGGTCTGTAAAAAGCAAACTTAGTCTTTTACTATCCAAAAATTCACCAACCACATAGCAGGCCAAACCTCAGACTTCACAACTACTTCTGGATTAAAGCACACACATTGTTGGATCAGCCACTGTTAGGTTTTAAGGTGAAAGATTTATACGATCCGAAGAGAAACCAGAGTATGGCCACTGTTAGGTTTTAGTTCTGTTGGACATCGATAAAATCCTCACGGGTAACTTCATTAAAGTAAAACAGGTTGAATCTTGTCACCAATAATAGCTTGATTTCAAAAGAATTTACATACAGCCCCTGAATTTCAATTTCCCTGCCTGCAATATGGAGATAATAAAAATATAGCTGTTGATAATATGACACTTTGTGCTAGCTATAAATATAACTTAAACCCCAAAAAGTATTTATATGAAGTGAAATAATTTATACATTATAGAAGTATTACAAAAATATATTTTAAAAAGATTTATACTCATAAATATGCTAAAGCTAAGTAATTTATATACATATTACACATAACAGTGTCAATGTTCAATTATTTATACAAGTATGAGCTCTCTATTGGTGACTCAAAGTGTTCCATACACACTTGTTAGAAAAATTGAATGAATCAATGAATCAAAGTTGCATTTAGTATAAAAATGAGTGATGCATCTGTTACTTTTGACTCTATGCGTTCTCTGAAGAATGAACCTGGAACTAGACAGACACTAACATACTTAAATCAATTTTAGGAGTTCAGAAGTTAATCTTCAGCTATTTACAAAGAAATGTGCAATTTATTCTACTATCCTGGTTCATAATCAAAGATTTCCTGTATACCCCTGAAATGATGCCTACCTGGATTTTCTAAGCTCAGTTTCATAGCCTATGTGATTTGGCATCTATGTGAGACTCCATAAGAAAGATAACCACCAGGATATGACAGTGATCCTATAAATTTACAATAATCAACCAGTCTTAGGGTCTTTGTTCACTTCAGGCAACCTAGATTGATAGAGAGTATATTCTACACGGTGCAATTGTGGTTTAATTTTCAAACCAAGCTTTCTGGTACTCAAAAATACTTGATGTTCATGTTGCCTTGTACACATGCCCGCACTTGACAATAGTGCCCTGGAAATTACAGAAAGAAACCATACTCTGCTATCAATTTCAGCAGAAATTAATTCTACCACTGGATACAGAGATAGGAATTAGAGGGCCTCTGTTTGTCTACTGGGTGAGTTTAGAGGCAGTAACGTTCCACCAACAAGGAGCACATCCCAAGTTTGTTAGCTACCATTGTCTATTAAAATGAATCTGGGATTAGAAAGTTTCTACTTAGACAATATATGTGTATGTGGGTGGGTGGAAGGTGAGGGGGACAGTAGTGATAAAGCATAAAGTGGCACTGAAGTGATTTGCATCATAAAGTATGGAAGAACTCAAAGAAAGATGACATATTAGAAAGAGGAGCCAGGGCCAGGGAGATAGCTGGCATCTCAGTCCCTGCCTGGCAAGTGCAAGTACCTGGGTTCAAACCTTGGTACAGCTTGCTATGCTGGCTACATGCCATGCCAGCCCCTGAAACTGAGTGTGGTGGCACATGCTTGTAGCCCCAGCTCTGGAGAGGCTGAAACAAGAGGATAACTGTAAGTACAAGCTGTGAAGTGAGAACTTGTACTATATAAATAAATCTTTTTTTTTTTTTTTTTTTTTTTTACTTGTGGTACAGGGGATTGAACTCATGACCCTGAGCTTGCTAGGCAGGTGCTTATTCTATTGAGCTATCTTCCCTGCTCATAAATAGATCTTTAAAAAAAGACAAAAAATATAAAACTATAAAGAGGAGTCATTCTGAAAGAGATCTTGTAGACCACGTGTATAGAAATGGGACAGCAAACACTAACAAGTTACAGCCAAGCCCATAAATCCAACACACATGAATAAAAAAGTTAAAGATTAAATATATACATGTTCAGATGAATAAAAATTTGAGGTACAATGGAGTATTTGCTTAGTTTTCAAACCAACTCCCCATGGAATATGTACAACCACACAGGAGAATACTGTAACTTTTAAAGCAACCAGCTTTCCCGATGTCATTTCAATCCAATCAGCAAAGGTAACATTATCAGTAATGGGTCAAACCAGTATTGCACAATCCTGATAAGATGCAGTGAGAAACGCAGAGCATCATTTCCATGCTATTCCTGCCAAAGCCACGTAATCTGAATCTAGCACAAAGAAACATTACAGCAACCAAAACTGAAGGGCACCCTACAGGGGCCTGGCCTGTAATATTCAGCACTGGCAAGGTCGTGAAAGTTGAGGAGACCAAAACATTGTTTCCAGTTGGAGGAAGCTGAATAAGTCTCACAATCATACATGATTCTAGACAGGGTCCTTCTGTTATTAAGATATATAATTGACATAAGTGGTGAGCTTTTCGAGTTTTCTAAAGATCAGGTGGTTCTTTTGCACCATTGTTAACTCCAAATTTTGGTAGTTGTATTTTGTTTATAAGTAGGAGAAACACTTTGTGTACAGGAAACACGTTAAATAATTTAAGGTTAATGGGGCTTTACCTTGAAAACTCCCAAATGATTTAGGAAAACATGTTCTTTTTTTTTTCTCATACTTACATCTTTGCTCTAAATTTAAGATGATTTCAAGGTACATAAATGCTGATTATCGAGCTGGGGACATGGCTCAGTGGAATAAGTGCTTCCCTGGCAAGCACAAGGGCCTGAGTTCAATCCCTGGTTATGCAAAAAAAAAAAAAAAAAAAAAAGAACGTCTGTCTCTTTGGGGAGCCGGGGAGATGTCAGTGGAATAAGTACTTCCCTGGCAAGTGCAAGGGCCTAAGTTCAATCCCCGGTTCTGCCAATAAATAAATAAATAAATAAATAAATAAATAAATAAATAAATAAATAAATAAATGCTGATTATCCATAGGTGGGTCATACCTGGCAGGACTTCCTGCAGTGCCATGGCATATGGGAAGAGGACAGGCTGCTCTGCAAGGGTGCGCTGGACTCTCAGTCACTGGCCTTTACACTGCTGAGACATTGTAGGTGGAAACTTACATAAATAACAATGGCTATATAGAAATATTCAGATGAACAATAAATATACAGACATGCTCATTATCAAAATTGTGAAAATTACAAATATTAAGAGGTTCACAGGCCATCATTTTAATCTTTTATTATTTATCATTTCAGAATTTAAACCTTGCCATTTTATAATCCTATAGTCTTATAATCCTTTCCATTTTATAATCCTATAGTCGTAAAAGCAGTGACTATATCTGATAGTCCTATAAGCACTTTCAAAGTTTCTAAATGAATGAAGATTTTTATGTGTGATTGGAAACTCTTTTAAACACTAGTTGGCAAGTGCAGGGTGCTGAGTTCAATTCCTGGTACTGTGAATAATAATAATAATAATTTAATAATAATAATAAACATTAGTGACCTTTTAAACATCAAAAAAGTTTTTAATGGCACTAATTTTTCCCTTATAGATATTAAATAACTATATCTCTCAGTTACTTTATTGTAAACATGACAGTGTATAAAATTAATTCTTTTTCCTTCAGCTCCCACACTGGGGTCCTGTTTCTCTCCTAGGGCCATGTGGTTGAAAGCCTTATTCTCTGCTAAGGCTTTTATATGTAACATTGTGCCAGGCTCATGTAAATACTCGATGAATGCTGGCATAAGAATGGCAAATTCTAAGGCAATGAATCTTGTTTATTTTTATGTTTCAAAACCTGCCCAGTGGAAATTGCTTCCTGGGCTTATAGAGAATTAGGCACTCACTGTATGCCTAGGCACTATGCTGAACAGTCAACAGATATTTTCTAATTTAGTGCTTGCTTGTTATGATATGGGTTTGGAGCATCACTCAAAGACTACCTGCTCAAGGGCTAAAACCCCAGCATGGCACTGTCAAGCAATGGAGGACCTTTTAGCATTTAGGGGTGGCTGAGAGGCTTTCAGTGATTAAGACTCTAGGTTTGAAGGGGATAATGTCATCCTGGTTCTTTCCTTACTGTCTTTTTTTCTTCCTGGCCATGAAATAAAGAGCTTTGCCCTGCCACATGAGCCTCACCGCTAAGTGTTACGCCTGCACAGGACCAAAAGCAAGAAGGCTAAGGAAAGGTGAACTGAAACCCCTAACATTGTGGCCTTAAATGAACTTTTTCTCTTTACGAATCAATTATCTCAAGGAATTGGTACAGTAACAGCTCCCCTGCCTCAATAACCCTAAGGAAATGAGTAGCATCGTGTACAAAAGAACATCACAAGTGAATAAACTGACTAAGATCACCTGAGGTTTAAACCCAGCCTGCTTGGCTCTTTAGCTCTTCTGCACTAATGCTGGAGTGACAGCTCCTGTGGCAGCCATGTGAGCCATGGAAGGTCCTGGCTTGTGCAGCCTCCTTGGCTCAAGCCATTATCACCTTCCCTGCAGGCTCCTGCAGTGAACGTAAGCTTCCCCCTTGACGCCCTGTTCATCTTGGAGCTAGCTACTTGCCAGACCATGCTTCCAAAAAAACAGTGATTCCTCTATCTTTACCAGACACCTTCCAATGTAGTTCAGGAAACTCTCTTTCATGATTGTTTTTAGTTTCGTGATCCTGGCTGTCTCGCTGTCCTGAATTGACCTAAAATGTTTGCCATTCACAGTCATCTGAACTTCAAAGAAAAGCCAGAAGTTGCACAGCGTGGATGAAGGCAACGCATCATGACTGGATGTGGCAGAAACTGCCACAAGAACTTTGAATGACCTCAAGACCTTGAAGCAGCTGTGAAAAAGGCAATGATGAGGAAGGACTTTCTTACCTGCATTCGAAAGTGGCAAGAATTATGGCCTAAGTGTCTTTGAAGGGAGAGGGAATATTTTGACAGAGAATAAGGGCAATGTGCTTTGACTGTAAATTTTTATTAAAGTTTATTTAATGTTCTTGGCCAATCTCAGATTGATTCACCAAGCCCTAAATTATATATATAGTGTGTGTGTGTGCGTATGTGTGTGTGTGTGTGATCAGGGATTAAACTCAGGACCCTGTGCTTGCCAGGCAAACACTTCATTTACTGACCTATGTCCCTGGCCCAACTTTAATTAATATTAATTGGATATGCCAGGCATGGTGATACATGCTTATAATCCCAGCAACTCAGCGGGATGCTATCTCTGAGTCCAAGACCAGCCTGGGCTACGTAAACAAGTTCAAGGCCACCTGCCTCAAAAATGAAATTAAATTAACTACATTTTAATCACCATTATTTTGTCCGATTTCACCTCATGAGAGTGAGGCTATAGAACAATTTCCCAGTGCAGGAAACAGTAAGTACACAATAGCCAGGAAAAGGGCGGATTTTATAAAGCAATGCAACAGGCCATGATAGGCACATCTGAGATCTCCCTCACTGCAGTGCTGCTTTGAGAAAACTGAAGCTTGCCAAGTTTTTTTAAGAGAATAGAAAAAACAAAAAAATGATACAGAATTTCAAAATAAGGTGACAGGAAATTAGCAAAGGTTATTACGCCAGCCTTGATGAACATAACCAGCTCATTCATCCAGAAAAGAAAGAGTTAACCTACCCAAAATCTATGATTTTATTTTGTTCGCTAGAGTAATTATTCTTGACAACTAATTTTTCTTTCTTCATGCCACACCCAGGAATAGCTTTGGGATCAGTAATATGAAGAACAATGCCAGATGATGTTTCCAAGCTCCAGGTCAAGACCAAGTCAGAAGGGAGCTGAGTACCAGAGGGGTGTGGACTTCCACATGTCTGCCCACACCTGCTCCTCTATATTGTTCTTCCCTGTCAGTGTACACAGCTACATTTGGGGATGTTCACTAACAGCTGTCTCTTTGTGATCTCTTATTTCAAATCTACCACATTGTGTGGGCCATTTGCAGTAGAAAACTATATGCCAAAGAACATCTCCCAGTGTGCTTATGGACTCTAATAGACAGCAGGCATCCCCAACCTTCAGACATCAATGGGCTGTATGAACAGGGGTGCTCATCTCAAGCTGAGTTCTCTCAGTTTGGTTCACTAAGACCTAAGTCCATGGGGAGCATCGGTAATTTGTCCTGAGACAGCATGTGCATCTGGAGTTGGGCAAGCAGGTTCTGTAAGCCCCAGGAGGATGTAGCCCTTGCCTTCAAGTCATCCATTATGGTGAACTGAGAGCAGGTCAGCAGTTCACATCTATGGCCAGATGGTGGAGAAGGAAAACGACAAACTTGGCTCAGGAATGACTTGGCTTGGGATATGATTTGAAGCCAAAAATGGACTGCTGTGAATGAAAAGACTTTCTCTGAAAATAATGGCAAGACAGATTTTCCCAGTGAGCAGAGACCACTGTGCCCTCCATCTCCTTTGTGCTAAAAGAGAAGTTGCCTGAGGTTATGAAAAATATGGATCTAGGGATGGGGATATATCTCAGCAGCAGAGTACCTGCCTGGTAATAGTGAGGTCCAAAATTATAGGAAAGACAATGAATAAAAATTTTTAGAAGAGAAAAAGGAAACTATGGATTTACAGGCAAGCAAATGGAATGGATGGTGGATCAGACATGTGAAAAGAGCAAGATTGGAAGATTAAGTCCTAAGTGCCCTGGAGAAGAAGCTTACTTATGGCATCTATGCCAGGATAGAGCATGGGGTCATCTTTTATTTGCAAGATATTGCTGCATATAAGAGCAGCAATCATGCAGGAGACACTTAAGGACCAACATCAACTGCATTCAGGCAAGAGATTGGGATAAGGCCATCCAGAGGCAAGTGGGCATGACCTGTCAGTCATGGAGATGCAGTCCCTGCACCTGGGGCCAATCAGTAATTGCTATCTTCAATTTTTATGGCATGAAATCATGCAGGTGTTTCATAGAACAGTTGTTATGGCTTATGTCTAGATATCCTCCCAAAGCAGTCACAGGTGAAGATTTTCAGAGGTGGCTGGAGGATCTAGCTTGTGTGATGCTGGGACCAAGCATGCAATGCTGGGATCAAGGGTGTGTAGTTACTAAATCAGCCCACTGGTTGTTTAGGTGTAGATCTGGGCAGGGTTCAGGTTGCCCAACCTTGGACATGATTGCTACCCAACCTTAGAATGGAGCACATGGAGCAAAAAGATGGCACTCTGTTGTCACTTGCTGCGTGCTGCTTTGCTGCCTTTTGGCCTTCTGCCTGCCATGAACTGTTTCTCCTCTGTGATGCCCCTCTGCCACACCACCCTCCCTGGAGACAGCCAACTATGAACTGAGACCTCTACAAACTGTGAGTTTGATAAACTTTTCCTCCTTTAATTTTGGGTGTTGGGTATTTGGGCTCAGCAATGAGAGAAGTAACTAAAACAACAATCCAGATCTGCTATCAGACTGGAGAACACAGAATGATTGCTGCTAACCTGTGGGGTGCTGTAAACTCTGTCGGAGCCGTTTTTACCCTGCGGAGAGTACTTGTTTTCTTACTTTAATTGGTTCACACTCATCTATAAAACATATTTCCTTTTCTACCTTTAATATCTTTAATAAATGTAAAATCTTGCTACTTTTGTGTTTGCCTTGACCAATTATTTGTTCAGGAGAAGATTCTGGCTATAGAAAGAGCCTATCACACCCCAGAACCTGGAAGCAGGTGACATCAACTGATCCTCATTGATAACATAAAAATAAAATGGAAATAGTCTTAATCACTCTATCCTTCTAGACATATATGATATTTCTCAATTTAAGTTGGATTTCACACAGTGCCTGCTTTTGATGTTCTATTTTACAATTCCTTAGGCTCTGCACCTGTTCACTTCCCAGCTAAGCAGTAGAGCTCTCTTATTTGGAACATACTGACATCTCGTGAAATCACAATATGAGATTTGCCACCAGGCAAACCTTTGTCCCTTTGTTTACAACCTGAGCAGTGTTGAATACATCTATATACCTCTGTGAAACAGAGATATTACCCCCTGAAGGTTGTTCCTGAAGACCAAATGAAAGATATAAAAGAGCTGAGTGAATTTCATGCTGATCCTGAGTCAGGGTTAAATGTTGCCCCCTTAGACAGAACGCTACAGTCAGACTTCCCTATTCTATCCGGCGATCCACATCTCAGCTTCCTTCTGATCTCCAGATACCTGGTTGTCTTGTTCTATTCTGTTCATTATAGCAAAATAGCTATAGCAAGGAGCTTATGAGTGACAGGAATGTCTCTCATAGATCTGGAGGTGGGAAGTCTAAGATATCTGGACCCACAGATGCAGCATCTGGTGTGGACAGTTCTCTGGTTCACAACAGAATCTCTTCACCGCATCCTTTCCTGGCCAAAGCCTCAAGGTCTCTTCTGTAAAAGCACTGATCCCAGTCTCAGGGCTTTCACCCTCATAACTGCATCATTTCCAAGGCCTCCCCTCCTAAAGCAATCATTTTATGGATCCCAATTTCAAACATGTGATTTTTGAAGACCTTATGTTTTCAGAACTTGGCACTTTCTAAGAATGATTTTTCACTTAGAATAGCAGAAACGCGTCATCATCAAGGTGCTTCCAAACCCACGACTGAGCAGACCCGGCTGAGGTGCACCCTATGGAGGCATTCACCCTGAGGCAGTCCCCAGCCTTGACTTCCCCATCATTATCTTCTGTGACTCCCTAGAGCAGTTTACGGATCCCTGAGGCAGAGACAGCTTGAAATGTACTGGCCAGAAGCAATTACTGCAAGCTGGTAACAAGACACACATATGGAAAGGTTAAGAGATATATATCAATTAAGGAATCAATTAAACATGATCTCCAAGGCCAGGCCACCTGGTCCCTGTAGGCTGCATCCCCAAGCTTAATAACATCGAAGAGTCTTTGTGTCCACAGTCAGCCTCCATATGTGGTTAATACAGCAGCAGTGCTAATGTAAAAAGAGTAGCTACTAACAATGTAGAGAGTGTTCACATAGACTCGCATGTCCTGGCCAACCCAAGCTGCATTCTGCAGTCACTTCTTCTTAGACCTACCTGTCTTTCTGTTTTCCCAGCAATGGTTTGTTGGTTTATTTTCCCCCAGATGATAAGGAAAACTGACAAAACCAAAAGCCACTCAAAACTATATTCTACCTTTACTGCTGCTACTTTTATTTATTAGGGATAGTAAATAAAAATATTCTCAATGACAAGCAACAAAATACAGAAAGTATCTTCTTGTATAACTGGCTTTTCCACTAGACCCAGGACAAATTCTGTAACATCTCTTTCTCAGGTTTTCAATCTCAATATAAAGATGGGGGCCAAGGGAAATAAGAACATTCATTTCCCTAAGCTGATACACGCAGTGCTTTTCTCCAAACTCGTTTGAGAGTAGGTAAATGGGGGAAGAAAGAGATGATCAAAACAAAGTCAGTGTGCAGTTGGCAAATGAAGTGGCTTTCAGATAAACTCTGAATGAACAGGATGAAGTATTTATTACTCAAGTTTTGAACTATACTATGTACTAAGCAGGATATAAACCAGTGCTTGCTAAATTAACTAGGTCTTTACTTTCAGTCTTCACACAAACTTGTAAGAGAGTTACCTGCTGAGCAGTGAGCTTGGTTTTAAGGCAGGTTAACCATCTAGCTAAATGTTTTGTCATGAAGAACAGAAGCTACGGTGAGGTTTCATCCATAAGGATGGAGTCCTACCTATAATAGTGTGTAGCAGCAGCGTTGTCTCCAGGCAGCACTCAAGAACCAAGGTCTCAAGGGCTGGGGAGATGGCTTAGTAGAATAAGCACTTGCCTGGTAAGCACAAGGGCCTGAGTTCAATCCCTTGTTCTGAAAAAAAAAAAAAAAAAAAAACAGCAAGGTCTTAGCAAGCAAGATAGCTCAGCAGACTAAGCACTTGCTTAAGCAAGCACAGGGACCAGGGTTCCATCCTAGGCACCATGCTGAGCCAGGTCCATCCCCCAGGCATACTGAGCCAGCCACCGAGGCCAGGTGTGGTGTCACATGCCTGTAATCCCAGCATTGTGGAGGCTAAAAACTGAAGGTCTGAGCTATGTAGTGAAACTTTGCACCAGATACATTAGGAGAAGAGGAAGAGGAAGAGAAGGAGGGGAGGAAGAAGAGAAGGAGGAAAAAGAGGAGGAGAAGAGGAAGTGGAATCAGGAGGAGGAGGGAGGTCTCTGTGTTGTCAGATCATCCTATGGCTGTACCACCTGAGATCCACACAGGGCAGGTCATGGTGATCTCTGTGCCACCTGGCACTTTGATCTTTCCCAGCTAAAAGAAGAATCCTCTCTCCTCCAAGGATGGATGATCTGTTGATCCCTTCAAGCTGACCCAGGTAACTTGTATTGTACAGTGACCCTTAAATCAGGGTTTCTAAGTCATATTTTGGAATACAAAAGGTGTTCTTAGATCTCAGAGGGGCCACTTTCCTGTGCAGTACAAAGGAAAGGAATGCTTATAGAAACAAAAGTAGGAAGCTTCAGAAAGAGAAAAGGGGGAGAAGAGGCTGAAAAAGTAACCAACAGTTCCTGTACATTTGTCTCCAAATGACTGGTACATGGTATAGCTGGAACACAGAAGTTCAATTCTTTACAAAGCCCCAGACTAGTTCCTGCACCTCAGAAAACCACTTGCAGCACCTCCAAGAAAATCATTTTCCCCATGATAAAAATCCCTTTATTACAAGTACACCTTCAAAAAACAGGCTAGTTGTATTTACTAAATGAAATCAACAAAAAATCAAGTCACTGGATCTAAGGCATAATCTTAGGACAATTTACTAAACATCTGAAGTTTAGAAAATCAGAGCATAGCCAAGGGACATGAATACTAGGCCCACAGAAACCGCTGCTGTGAATGAGTCAACTGAGTTACAAATAGGTGATAACAGAATCTGCACAATAATAAATATCAATTTGCCTTTGAGACTGATGTAGTATGACTGACATTTGTTCATTAGAAAGCAGCACTGTTTTGTTTAAAAATTGCCATGGATTTAAAAAGCAGTTATAATTTTTAAATGTTTATTCATACACAACAAACCTTTCCCTGATAAGTCTTCTTTAATTTGTTCTGGCTGCTACTGATAATGACCTGTAAATAATGCTGCTCCAGCGTCTGGTGTCTGAAATATTTAGCACTGGGACCAAGATGAGCTGGCTGGAGACTGCTCTCTTTTAGGTTCAGATCTTGTTCCCCAAATATTTACTCATCATCTAGGGTTATGCCAGGGCCAGGAAGATAAATATCCTCTTTACACAAAGGTTTTTGTCCCTTGGGAGGAAAAGATGGGGAGTCGCAGCTCAGGAAAGTACGTCAGCCTGGAGGATTAGGCCAGCTTGCTATGAGGAAGGCAACAGGTCAGAAAAACCAACTTCTGGAACAAATCCTAGTCCCTCCCTCTGCTGGATTTTTGCCTGGCACTCCCATCTGGGCCACGAAACCTACTCAGATCCTGTCCACTGCTAGGTAAAATTCTTCTCAACTTTTTTTCTGAGTAGATGAGCAGTAAGTCTTTGGTAAATGAATGAGTGATCTTAATTTTGAAATTGCACTTTTTTTTGAGTGAAAATGTCAAAAGGAGGTGCTCTGAAATAGGCTTGCAGTTGCCTCTCTCTCCTACAATATTCCCATTCTTTTTCTTCTTCCTGCTCCCATTCTTGGCTACCTAAGTCCTAAATGTCATGGATTCTTGCTTTCCTATCAGAAATTGTCATATTTTGGGATTTTGCAAGGGGAACAATACAATACAGGACACATTTTATAAGACTGTCTTATGAGGAGTCACCCAGGGAATCATATGCAAAAAGTGAAGGACATCAGTCCTCATGCTATAGACCAAAGAGTGAAGGAAGGGGCCAGAGAGATGGCTCAGTGGAATAAGCACTTCCCTGGCCAATGCAAGGGTCTGAGTTCAATCCCTGGTTCTGCCAAAAAGAAAAAAAAAAAGAAATAAAGAGTGAAGGAAGGAGACACTTCTCTGTATATAAGTAGCATGGTGTGGACAATTATATTGTGGATTTGTACTGGTCTATGAAAAGGAACAGCTAAAGCTTAACTTGTTTTGTCTCCTTTTTTCAATTTTTTGACCCTCTTTTCTTCTTAATTTCTTATACATTTCTCTTCTTCCAATTTTATTTTCATATATCTGGTAATATGAACAACTAGTTGGAAGACAACACCATGCATTACAAAAACTACTGTGAAATTCATATTATTTTGTTAGGTAGAATTCTGTATCACTTGGTATTTTTGAACACTATTTTGTGGTCTCTTTTAAAAATTAATTTTTAAAAAATGAAATAAAAGGACTGGAGAAATAGATCAGTAGAAGAAGTGCTTCTCTTGCAAGCACAAGGGCCTGAGTTCAATCCCTGGTTCCGCCAAAAAAAAATGAAAATAAAAACTAAAAACCGAAGAATCTAGCTAGGGCCTGGATCCTAATATCCTGCTTGAGTCCAGCTGAGAAACTAGAGCTCATAACAATGCCTCTCACAAGTCCAACTGCAGGCCTGGAGCCCACAAGAAAGTCTCATGCAGGCCCACTTCATGGACCTGTACCAGCTGGCTGAGGAATCTGAACTGGAGCCAAGAGGCAATGCTCAAGGTAAAAACCAGAGCTCCCTGAAAAGTACCACAGCCATCCTCAGCAGCAGTGAAATCCCAAGCTTCTCCAATGATGAGGAAAGCTGAATTTCCATTAGGAAGGCCAACGCAACAAGCTTCTTCAGGGGACTGAGCCATGCATCATCTTCCCCTGCTGAGCTAAGAAGCGATGCTCAAGATGAGGACAAGACAGCCTCCAAAATTACCCAAAGCCATGCTCAGTGACAGCGAGGTCCTGAGCTTCTCCTTTGATGAGAGTAATGAAGTTCACCAGGAAAGCTAGGATAAAGATCCACCAGTAGAATAACCCAAGAGAACCAACAGCTTCTGATAACTCCAGCAACTTCTCCAAACAGCTTTCCTGTCAGCCTTCTAACAGCTTCTCCCTCTTTTGCTGCTGGCAACAATCCTGACGGGCCTCCCACACCCATGCTAGCTTACTTCAGCTGGGTGCAACAAGTTGACAACCAGTGTGCAATCCACCACACCAATTAAACTCCAGGTGTAGTTCTGTAAATACCACCCTGCCCATTATCTCCCTGGTTAGAAACATCCATCATCATCTCCTGGCCCTCAGTGGACATCCTCAACCAGGAATTGGCCAAGGTTCTGCATAAAAGCTTAGCAAGGACACACCTTTGCCTTTGGGGGCTGAACGGTCTGTGTTGCTGCCACTCCAACTCTGCCCTCTGCTGCTGTAGAACAGAAGCAATCATGCTATCTAATAAAATGAGCTCACCGTATTCACAGCTAACTTTATGATTGTTTCATTTTTTGTTTTTTTTCACAACCACGTAAAATATAAAAATTCCTTCTTAGGTCATGAACCACCTTAACACAGGTAGCAGACTAGCTCTGGCTGTATAGTTTGCCAACTTCCTGGTTTAAAGCCTTTTAGTGTGACATCCAAATTAATCAACATTCATGATCCAACCAGGTCATTCATCTCAATGTGTCACCAATATTCTACCATCCCTACCAAATTAAGCCATTTTCTTCTACAAATGTACTGTGTACCTAAGTGTCTCAGCTCCTTTGCTAATATCCCTCTTTCCATCTAACTCCCAAGTCTCACTTAAGTGCCACTTTTTTCATGAAACTTTTTAATGATCTGAGCTTAAAATAATATCTTCATGCTTCATAATAGCAATTTCCACCTCACTGTGCATTAAGCAATTTGCATATAATATACCTTTTAAATCTCAGAAACTGAAATAGATGTTATTGGAATCATTTAACAAATAAGAAATTGAGATTCAGCAAGATTATGTACTCACTGTCATAAAAAATGGGCAAGTCAGGATTCTGGGGCTTTTTAGAACCTCACAGCCCTTGAGCTGACTTTTAAACTCCAAATACACTACATTTACTAGTATTTTATTTGTATTTCTTCTATGACGCTGATTTCATTTCTAACCACCATTAAGGCTATTTGGGTGGATTTCTTGATCTTTTTTCTACAGTTGAGAGTTTCTAAAGATACAGTCTCTGTCTTATTCATATTTGTATCCTCAGAGGGATTTGCATAGAGTAGATACCTAATACATCTTTGTTGAGAGAATGAGCACCATTCAATATGCACTTGTAGAAATGACTTCCTATTATTAACTTTCATGCTTGATTTCCTGAAATCAATACCTCTGATGAAAGAGAATGAACCTGCCCTTATTTTTTTTTTGCGAAAGGCAAACCAAGTAATAAACAGAAAATCAAGACTGGTTCCCATCATTATGTATGGAAAGCTTTTATTTGTGCTCAAGTGAAAGTGGTACAGCTACAAATATGAAATGCATTTTGGCCGATTGGTTTGGAATTTAGCACTTTCTCTTACAAAAAGAAGAAAGCTCAGAACTGTTGCTGTTAATGAGTTCCATTAGCATAAATGCTCAGATTGGCATGGTATTTCTGGGGCCGTACACAGCCTCTGACATCAACAACTGGTAAGGCTGATCAGGGACACACAAGCCACTCTCAGCCTGGCTCATGACAAGATCAGCCTCTATCTCTATGGCATGTTCCGGTCATTTAGAACAGAACTTTGATCTGGCCAAGGCACTTGGCAACAATGACAGAGCAATCAACCATCACCTTTCCTTTTGTGATTCAACTGCCAAACCTAAAAAGTGACTGATTCTCCTGTCTCTGAGGTTAAGTTTGACAAATTTTTTGGTCAGTTAGATGTGATATCTATTAGGTTATTAAGTAAAATATTACTGCATTGGGAAGCAGCCCGGCATAATGACAGAGAGCCTGAGCTTGGGAGCTAACGGGTACCTGGCACTTACTGTGTAGTCTTCCATGTTTCATATTATGTGTCTGATTTGTTTTTATTGCTTGAAAAGTACAGAAAAATAATCTTATCTTCATGAAATTTTTAATAAGAGAGACAGTGTTTCCTACATCCCTAGTAAGGGACTGGAACATGGTAGGTACAGAAGGCCCCTCCTTCTTTCTATGCTATGATGCTGTTCTGGTAACAAGAATTGACCACAGTTCCATAGTGAATTTTACAACTATGGGATTTTGTTTTATTGTTCTGTTTCCCATTGGTAGACTGCTATTTCAGGAATGTGTTAGTTAGAATTGGAGTTTTAGACACAACATAATTAAAATCTATCTTGGCCAATGAGTTAGCTCAGGGGACAAGTACCTGCTTAGGCAAGTGCAGGGACCTTGGCTCAATCCCCAGTGCCACATGTCATACAAGCGCTGCCCAGGCATGCTGAGCTGCTGGCCATTGAGTCTAGGCATGATGGCACATGCCTATAATCCCACCTCTGGGGAGGCTGAAAACAGGAGAATTGCTATGAATATGAGGTGTGTAGTGAAACCGTATGTCATATACATATACATATATATATATATATATATATATATATATATATATATATATATATTTTTTTTTTTTTTTTTTTTTTTTTTTTTTTTTTTTTTTTTTTTTTTTTTTTTTGGTGGTACCAGGGATCAAATTCAGGAGCTCGTACTTTTCAGGCAGGCACTTATTCCACCAAGCTATCTCCCTAGCCCCCCAAATAAAATTTTTTTAGCTAAAAATAAAATTAAAATCCATCTTAAGTAAGTACTGATTTTAATAGTTAAGACACCAGATTTGAAACTGATGTCTGGAGAGCAAAGAACAAACCAGGTTGTGCCTGGACTGAAAGCCCAAGACCTGCAGATATAGCAGCAGAATGGAGTTGCCAAGAGGAAGATCCGCTGCATGCTGCAGCTCCAGGACCCCAGGCCTTGGGTCGCTGCAGTGGAGCAGGTTGTCTTGGCTCACAATTTCCTGTCAGCAGTGTGCAAGTCTGTTCCCTGGGAAGGTGGTTCTCTCTACAGTGATTTCCTTCTTTCCTTTAGCAATAAACCACCCAAACAATGCTGATCCTTTTGTCCTCTCAACCTTTCTGCCTAGACATAAATACTTTAGTATTATCCTAAGTAATGTTTTTTCTTTCAAAATAATGTACATTTCACATAGAATGTTTTGGTCCCCACTTTGTCTTAATATTTCATTCAGTTATTTTAAGATCCTCAATCACTTTTCCTGTGCTGTAATTTTTCTGAACATTCAGGCAACCTGACTTCTTAAACTTCCTATAGGTCTATCAAATAAGAATAAATCTATTGTAGGACAGTAAGTCTTATTGCAAAATAAATACAATAGTCAAGTGTCCTCAACAACTGGAACCCATAGCTTTTCTCAGAAGTTCCTGTGAGAAATTATATATTTTATATTTTTCCAAGTTCATTGTTTCAATAAATGAATTCAATTATTCTAGAGATGAAATTTTATTTCTTCATCAAGGCTTCATATTTGGTATTATTCAGTTCTTAGAATATTTCACTGAGTTTTAAATTAACTGATTTGTCTTATAGCTATAATATTTCTGTTTACATTATATTTATGCAGGTTTATGGCCTAAATAGGATATTCAACCGCAGTTCACAATATGATTTACATAAGTACAAGGTGTTAAATTTTAAATGACCCTACATATAATTACGTATTTATGAGACAGGTTATTTGAGTGGTAGTTGCCACTGGGTATAAACTATAGTCAGCCCTTTGTATCCACAGGTTCCATATCAAGAGATTTAAGCAACAAATGGTAGAAAATATTCAGAATAAAAATGCATCTCTCTTGAACATATACATGTTTTTCTCATCATTATTCCCTAAATAAACAATATAATATTTGCATTTCACATTCAATTAGACATTATAAGGAACATAGAAAGGACATAAAATATATGGAGGTATGGGTAGGCTACATGTAAATACTATGCCTTTTTTTACATAAGAGATAAGCATCTACTTGTTCTTAACCACTGATTTCCTGAAACCATGCCCAAATAGACACTAAGAGGTGGTTTTCCTTGTTGATTTTATAAAACTCACAGCTTATTTAATACAGGGTAAGTCACATCATTTGTTGTTTTCTTTATCTCTTGGAAAACACTAGTGGTCGTGCTTGTGTGCTTGAGCTGCTGGGATCTTCAGCTTCTTGAAGTCCTCAGGGAGAGGGAAGCTCCTTCCTTGAGCAACACAGGCAAGCATGAGCATTCCCAGTTGAGAAGTTAGAAATGAGTGGCTGCCCCGCGGTGGGACACGGTGAGCAGGTGCCATCTGCTCACGTCTTCGCCATCTACCGGGTTCTCAAAAACATGCTGGTCTCAGACCAAATTTGTAGATGTTCATGTTATTAATATAGCAGTAATAAACAATAGTTTAATAAATTTCACAAGATTGATATCTCTGTTACCTGTTCTTTTAAAACTTCAGCAAACACATTGGATCAAAGATTATCTTGAGACAGGCTCACAGTTTCCCAAAAACAGAATTCAACCAACCTTTAGTAAAGATTAAATGAGAGGGGGCTGCACAGGGAGCTGGATGTGATACCAAGGCTTTATTCTGAAGTAGAATAATTTTATCTGATTTTTATTGTGCACTCATATAATAGCCGAGACTATATAATCTATTTGACCAATCTATGGATCATGGACCAACTAATTTCACTAAATTAAAACCTTATTTAATATCCATTATTCTAAGTATTGAATTCTCTGATATGTATCACTAATAAAGTTGAATCTTTTCTGTAACCTCTTTATTAAGAAATGCCAAACATACCAAAAGGTACATATTTAATGTACTGTATATAGTTCAATGCATATGGAGGTAACAGTGTACTCATGAAATCTTCATTTCAATGACATAGACATAACTTCCAGTTAGCATCTATGATCTGTGGGCTTCTAACTACTCTTTTAAGATTAAATTAGAATGTATATTGCCAATGTTCACTAAGTAGAATGAGACTAACACACATAGCTGCACACACATACATGAAGACCTCTCCAGTTAATTACATATAATTTAGAACACTTGAAAATTCCAAATTCCAAAAGGTTAAAATTTTTACGTAATCTTTATCTTTTCTGATGCAGCTGAATAACACAAAAAGCAGGAGTGCTGTAACTACTGTAAACACTGTGTAAATCAAAAGCCCTAAAACACTAGCAAAAGACTCTGCTGTCAGGAGACAGTGGTAGGGAAACACTGAAGGGTATTAAAAGAAACAAAAATGTCAAAAAACTCAGTATTTTCTGAAAAGTCATAAAAGAAGAAGCCAAGGGCTTCAAACAAATACAGAAAAAAAAGTAGTTGACTCACATGGTCTGAAATTAAGAAAGAGATACTGTTCAAGGACGTTGGCTGGGGAGGTAGCTCAGGGTCTAAGTGCATGCTTGGCAAGTGCAAGGACCTAGGTTCGATCCCCACTCGCCATGCCACCCTGCCAGCCACCCAAACTAGGTGTGGTGGTGCACCTCTGTAATCCCAGCACTGGGGAGGCTGAGAAAGGAGGATCACTACAAGTCCAAGCTATGCAATGAGACCCAGTATCAAATTAAAAAAAAAAATTAAGTAAAACCAACAAAAGACCTTGCAATATGATATTCTCTTCAGAAAACCAAATGTGTCAAAGAATAACTGTATATTATAAACAATCCAAACTAATTCATTTTTATGTATTATTCTGGGGGATTTTATACTTATAGTTTCTAACATACTAATTTAACATTGGATCACACAATTCATATAAAAATAAAAATACTGAGTGTCTATGTTTAGGATTAAATTACCCTAAAGTTAGACTTAAAATGGTGTGGATAGTTGATGCAAAGCAGCATGTCTTAATTTTATATAGTATTTCACTAGTGGAATAATTACTTCATCACACATAATTTAATAATTATCATGCATTAAAATAACTTGAGATTTAATCATTCATAATTATTTGAAAATGCAACTAATGAAGCAAAAGTCAACTTTTTTGTTACCAGCACAGGCTGGGATCTGAACAAAAAGAGCAATATTCATTTAAAATCCAGTGGGCTGGAGGTGTAGCTCACTGGTAGAGCACATGTTTCACATGCTTTGACCCACAGAATCTCAAAAATAAACACAAAGAAATTAAAGTAAAATAAAATATGATGCTAGTGACCCTTGATCTATATATAAGCTTGGAAAAAGCAGTGTTTCAAAAGATGAAAATATTTCTTAATCGCCCAATTCTCAAATGTTTTCACTGCACAGGCTGCTCCAGCTTCATCTTGAACCTCTACAATGTTTGGTTTCTCATTAGGTCCAAGGCCACCAATTCCACCATTGAAGGGCTCTGAGTGTGACCAACTACATCCCATATGTCTTTCTTCAATAATATGTTCTCGGGAACTCTTGTACTCAGGAAATGCCATTGGCTCTGGGACCCCGCATGGAGCAAAACACACACCTCTTCTTTGCCTCTCTGACACTTACACTATAATTGGGAATGACAGCAAGAATAAAGACCAGCACAAGAATTATCTGGCTTGGAAGAAATACAGTCTGTCAAACAGACAGACAAGCAAAAACAGAACAGTCATAGAGAGATCAATGGTGTTCATTGCACAACTAGAGAAGGTGCCTACCTCACCAGGTGATTGGGGAGAAGCCTGAGGAGTCATAGGCAGCAGGCCCCTGGAGATCATGAGAAAGCCAGCATCCCCACAGGGCTGGAGCGGTATCTGTGAGAAGGGACCCTAAGGAACAAGGAAGAATAGTAGGATTAATACAGAGGGGTGGGGAGCAGGGGGAGTCAGTCTCCAGACAACTGCTCAGGAGAGGACCTGAAAAGGGACCAAAGAAACCTTAAGTGATTAACTTCTAAGAAATTAAAACTCTGACCACATTCATCATAAATGTTCCCTCCTTGCCTGCTTCCAGTTTCATTGCTTGCCCTCTTTGCCCCCTGCTTCGGGGCCTCACCGCCATCCTGATGCTTCTCAGAATGTGACTCCTCTTTCTCCAACTCGACGTTTAAGTAATAGAACGATTACCAGCAGTTAGCAAAGAGCAGTCTTCACATTTGAGCATTGGAGCAGGAAGCTGCTCCCACTCCATTCCCAAGTGAAAGTATTTATTCTAGATTAGAATTGGGCCGGCCAAATAGCTCAGCTGACCAAAGTGCCTGCTTAGGCAGTGCAGGGACCAGGGTTCTAGCCCAGTGAGCCATGTTGGCCCCATCCCTGGGGTGCACTGAGACTGAGATTGAGACTGGGAATGGTGGCACATGCCTATAATCCCAGCACTTGGGAGGCTGAAAACAGAAGGATCGCTAGGAGTCCAGTCTGTGTAGTGAGACCCTGTAGACATGTACTAAATACATTTTTTGTTTTTTAAAAAAAGAACATTTGGCTGCTTACTGAGCATCTCCCCCCATAGACAGAAAACTTCCTAAGACCCATAACTTGCTTTTACCACAACAGCATCCTAGAGCCTTTCTTCTACTTGTTTGAAACAAACTTGAACAGCCTCAAGTACAGCTGATGTTAGTTCAATATTTATAGATGAATAAACTAAGCACAGAAAGGTCAAGCCATTCCTCAGAGTCAAAAGCTAGAAAGCAGAAGAGTGAGGGTAGGACCCAAAGCAAGCAGCCTGGCTGAACAGCCTGCTTCTGAACCCACTGCAGTGTAGCTCAAATCATTACTTAATTGTCTTAACTCTTTCCCCACTAGATTTTGCACTTCCCCGCAGCCATGTCGTGTTCATTATCTCTTCCATTCTGTTGAGCCGAGTGCCTGACAAATTGGGATCTCACTGTTGAACAGATGGGAGTTTGAGAAAGTTGTATTTGGCTTTTGATCTCATTGAATGAATCTAGCTGAGGCTGTAAATGATGGCATTTGCAGAGAAATTGGATTTCATATCTATTGATCAACTTTAGAGGAGATGTGACATATTCAGCACTCCATTCAGGTCGGATGGAATTATCACCCACTTCCAAGCAACCTAAAGATATGCAGGGCTTTTCTGGACATAGGAGAGTGGGAATACAAGCTAAATTCTCTGATGTGCCAATTTGCTGCAAGATCATTAGGTGAAATAGGGGAGCTGATACAGGTTAAACCAACCCCCTCAACAAGAAAGATACCTCAAAAGACACCTGCCCAATAGAGATGAATGGTGAGTTGGTGGAGCAGGGCCATCACTTTTAGTTTTCAAGGACAGAAAAATGGATTTTTGCTTGATCTCATCACTCTACATTAAGCAGCAAGTCAATGTGGTCGGGTAAAACACTTCAGGAAGGTCTCAAAATCAAAGCACATAACTCAATCCCCGGTTCCTGTCTGCTTTGAGTTTTCTGTTTTGTAAAATAAACCAAAAGCTTTTCCCTCCCTGCTTCCAGTGGTTACCATGAGAATTTAGTGGAATGATGGATATGACATTGATGTACCAAACAAACCTGCCTCATGGAATACAATGAGATTATAATTTTACTTTTATTTGCTATGGCCTCTGGTCAGATGTATTGCATGGTATTTGTTGTTCTAACACTTGATGAAAATTTGACTGGTCTCATGGCTTTTCTGTCCAATTTAAACCATAATTGTCAGTTCAATTACTAAAAGTATCTCCTCTATTCAAAAATCACGGCATCAAGCTTTGTCCTTCCATGTATGCCCACAGCTGGACTGTTCATCAGGAGGTCCCAAAAGCCATCCATAGTTTTTCTGACTTAACAGGAAAATCTATACAATTTATCATTTAATGGTACACATAGGTGTTTTGCTGTTGTTGTTGTTGTTTTTTTTACTAGAGTCACACAGGATAAGCTTAACTCCCCAGCTCTGAGCTGTGGCATCACATATTAGGTGTTGACACACAAGGAGGCATATGAGTAATGCAGTCCCTATTTCTTGGCTGAAAGCTTAGCACATAGGCATTGAAGCTTATGGAAAACACTCATTTACAAGGTAAAATGAGCAAGAAGTTTCTTATCAAGCTTTCCTGCCCACATAGCTCCTGTTTAGTGATGGCCACTGTGTCTCACTGGCACCCCTAGGTGTTCTTCAGACTTCTCCAGACAGAGCAGGACTTTCTGTGGTGTTAAGACACAATTAGCTCACTCCTGAGGTGGCCTTCAGGTTTGCAGGAGATCTCTCCACATAGCTGCTTAAACCACATCATACTGGGTTTGGAAGAACTGCATCAAATCTCTTATGTGTATGAAGCCCACATGTAGCTTGTGGCAAACACTGGCGATTTCTCCCCTAGTAACACCCTGGGACTCAGTGGTCCAAGGAAGTTACCCCTCTCTGGCCACAGTGGACTGAAAAGCAGACATTGCCCAGTTGTTCCACAAGCTGCAGGGACAGAGTCCCACTTTCTAGGTGGTCCAGTTCAGACAGCTCTTTTGGCTTGATGTAATGCGTAGAACATTTTCCTTACTCACTCACTGGTAGTTGGGAAGGAGCAGGAGGATAGGGAAGAGGGAATAGCTCATTGTGCACAGCAACTCTCTCCAGAAATCACTTTTATAAACACTTCAGGAATTCAAATGAATTTTGATATCAAAACTTCAGGGGTTTTGAATATCTGGCTTCAAAGCTATCCATTCTTGACACTTTTGGCAGCAGCTCTGGAAGTCCTGTATTGTAGATGTCTTCAGTCATGGCTGCCCTGATTAACCTGACTTAATTCAAAACATTTGGCCTTTTCAGTCATTTTGACTTGAGAAAAAAAACAGAAGTCAAGCTGGTGGATCTGGTGAATAAGATATCTGGGGATGCACTGTAATATGTTCTGTAAACTTACCTTTGTGTTGGTTGGAAATCAGCATTAGAATTCACTGTATTCTTAAGCACACTTTGTAAAGAACTCAAGAAAAACAGCTTTCAGAACTACTTCAGAAAGTAGCAAGAATGGGGTGATATGAACGTGTTCAAAAGAAGGGGGGCTACTGACTTATAGTTTTTTAAAATTTAAACATTCACCATATTTTGTCATACTTTTTAAATCATGTATTTAATTATTTGTTTACTGATTTATTTGGTACAGGGTCTCACTATGGCAGCTCAGACTTGTAGTGATTCTCCTGTCTCAGCCTTCCCAACGTTGGGATTACAAGTGTGTGCCACCATGCCCAGCTTCAGAGACCAGCACTATGTGCCAGCGTTCTGGGACCAGCATGGCATGTAATAAGGGGACGGAACCCAGGTTCTTGTGCTTGCCAGGCAGGCACTTAGACTGCTGAGGAATCTCCCCAACCTCATGATTTTAGTATAGTAAAGAAGACAAACCTTTTCTCATATTGTACAAAAATTGGGATCTTTTTGTATTGTTTCTAGTTATCTTGTACCATTTTGCATTCTTTAAAAAACATAAAAATGAAAGAAAGATAAAAATAGAAAAATAAAAGTTAAGGGCCAGGGAATAAGTGCTTCCCTGGCAAGCTCAAGGGCTTGAGTTCAATCCCCAGTTCCACCAAAAAAATAAATAAATGAAATACATAAATAAAAAAACAAAAGTTGAAAAACATATTCTTTGCTGTAATAAATATTTTTATTTAAACACATACCCTATTCTTTGATTAGCCCTGTATATGTGTGTGCATTACAAAAACTAAACATTAAATGAATATTTATTTAGAATAAAATAATAATAGTAAATGGCAATTTTCAAAACCTTAAAAATATTCTATCATAAACCTTATAAAAATATTAATAATTAACTGAGAGCAGGGAGATAGCTCAGTAGAATAAGCATTTGCCTGGCAAGCACAGTGTCCTGAGTTCAATCCCCATTACTGCAAAAAAAAAAAAAAAAAAAAAAAAAATTAACTGAGATTCCCACTCATACCTTTACCTAAAGCTGTAGACTCTCTGACCTCCTCTGTATATGACAAAAACTTTATAATATATTCAACAACGTGAGAAGAAGGCCAATCCTGTCTTAAGCCTAGTGGTTGTTTGGCACCTATTTTTATTATTGAACATTACGTAATTTCCTTTCAATGTTGCCGCACACCATTGGTAGAGTCATGCAAATGTCTAGGATTGTCGTCAAAACAGAAAATCTCCATCAAGTTTGTTTCATGTATTAATTCTAAGATTTGGAAGAAATTTCCTTAGCCTGACATTCGTCTCTATCCTTTCTACTATTTCTTCTGGGCTTCCCAAATGCTTTTGTGGTGGGACCAGTTATCCTACTTATGTACCTGTGTGAGTTGGCCCACAGAGAAGGCCAAGTACTTGTAGCAAGCACACTGGACTGGGAATGGCTAGCAATAGGTAAACTGCAGGATGTATAGATCTTGAAATAGTGGATTCTATTTCAGCCCAAGGTGATGATATCTATAAAGCAACTCCTGACTGGTGCAGTGGCTCTCTAAGGGACGTTATTCAATGCTGTCTTTCCCCGGAACTTAGTAACAGCTGTGGAGAGGATGGGGCTTCCAGTAGATACAGATGCTACTATGTGTCCAGCAGCGCAGCAGGGGATTGTCTGACACAACACATCCACAGTGTTGGGACTGAGAAACCCTGTTAGCTGACAGTGCTTCCTCAGGGCCACTCTAGCACTGCAGACACCCCCACGAAGTGTGACAGAAGGGGACTCGGGATGGATCACATTGTACATCGTGCATTGCAGGAAAACTTCAGTCTGAATATATTCTTAGAAAATTTTACAATAACGTGAAATCAGAGCTCACACTCCCTGGGCTCATTCAAGGCCTAAAAAGGACCCTGCTTCTGAGGCCTTGGAAAGCTTCTGCTCCCTCAACGTTGAAGTGAGTCACCTTTACCACATTCTCCTACTGTAGCTAAACTTCCCACTCCCATTCCCACTGAAGCAGAGGCAATGCCTAGGGTATCTCAGGTGAGTGCCTTTACACTCTGAATAAGAACAAAACTTTCAAATATATCTTTGTTAAAAAATTGCATATTATCTCATGCTTAGAAAGCCTAAAGCAGGAAGAGACCACAGACCAGCCATTCTTGGGCTGAGACTCGGCCTTCTGATCATGCTTCACTGATTCTCTCTGAGTTTTACACGTTTTAAGCGAGTTGCAGATTTCTCAAAATTATGACATCTAGTATAAAACCTTAGATTTCAGGTGCTGGAAATAATTCAACATCATGCTCCCACTCTCTCTGGGGATGATCGGGAGCTTTTCTTTTCTTTTTTTGGTTTGTCTAAGACCCAACTTGGCTGAGTATCTTTCATGGTAAAGCTACCCTGTGGAGTCAGATAGCCACGGCACAAAGATGGTCAAATATTTTAAAGTGCTGCTATAATCTTCAGTGTTTACTCTGAAACTTTCCATTCTGACCTCCTGTTAATGCTGGACAGTACTCCTATATTTGTCATGGGTCATTTTTCTTTTCTTGGAGAATCATAAGGCATGCACTTTGACTCTCCTAATTCCTGCAGTTTGTCACACTCTGGACCTCTTATGGAAATGCAAAGTGTGAAGAGGAAAAGCTAGTGTTCTGTCTGTGTAGTCCAGGGGTAAACCAGACAGTAGCAGGCAGCACACAGAGGCTTGGCCATTTGCTCCTCAGGACAGCTGTGTTTTGAAGAAGCCATTAGACAGAATGCCATGATTGCAAAAGCAAAAACCCAATAAATCATGGGAGAATTTATAAGTAAGACAAAAGGCACAGAAAAATAATGACAAACCATAGATCCCCAGTCCCACAGACTGCACCGGCCCTGCACCGCTGAGCCTATGACAGACTCTGGGCACTCTGTGGCACACAGCTGCAATACTAGCACTGGAAAGGCTGAAAATGAGTCCAATATGCATTAAGAGACCCTGTACCAAATACACAAATAAAATAATAATAATAATAATAATAATAATAATAATTTAATAATAATAGTAATGTGAAGCCAAAAATTTCAAGAGATCCAAATTGGTTGTATTTCTTATTTGATTTTTTTTTTTAAAAAAAAGGTACTAACTGTTGAATTTAGCAAAACATATAAGTAGGCTTGGGTCTCACTATGCACTTTGGACTCATAGTAATCCTCCAGTCTTTTTGAGTGCTGGAATTACAGGCATGCACCACCCACAGTTCTGGGGTTGGCATGGCATGCAGTACCAGGGATTGAACTTAAGACCTTGTACTTGTCAGGCAGGCACTTAGGTGGCTAACCTATCTCCCCACCCCCTCAGTGGGCACTTTCTGAAGCCAAGGATGTTTTGAGCTCGCTCCACAAGACATTAATGATTTCTAGGCAAGAGTAAAGTTGTATGCTATATGTCAGGCATCAGAAGAGATAGAGATATTTGAACAACCTTTATCCTGGGATCCTGACCTCTATCATTTGACTTGTCTAAAGATAATATTTTAATTTTAGTAAGAATCAAATTAACTTTCTCTTTTTCTTGTTGAAGAAGTTAGATCCAAAGTTGCTGGGACATTGGCAGTGATGTCCAATATCATTTGTACTGGCAGATTATCGAGCCCTGGTGTGTACTTCTGCATTCTTAATGTTTCTGTGACAGTGGCTTGGATGAGAGGAACACTTTGGTCTGTTCACAGCATCACTCTCCCTCATGTGTGAGGATGCCCTCCAGTTAGTGGAAGGCTCAAATAGAACAAAAGGCTCACCTTTCCAGCAAAAGGAAACTCTGTAGATGGTCTTTAAACTTGAACTGAAGTATTGATTCATCCCTGGTCCCCAGCCTCTCACCCACTATATACACTTTAATTCTTGTCACCCTTCATAATGGCATGGAGAATTCCTTAAAATAAATCTCTGTCTCCATATTTATACATGCATCTTATTGGTTCTACTTTTCTGGAGAACTCTGGCTAAAACACTGCCCAAGAAAAACTAGTTAGAGAAAGATTCATGCCCTGGGCCTTCTCACCTAGTGTTCGTTGAACATGCAAAGGCCTGACTGCAGAAGCCACTGAAGGAAGTTGAGGAGACAAATGGTCCCCTTTGGAGGGAAGTATTACTATAGACAGTACTATGATAGATAGAAGTCAATAGACATCCAGAGAGGAATTGGGCCCTTACTTGATGAAGGAATTGCAAAAGATGAAATGCACGAGAATTGTGGGGGCAGTGATCTTGAAAAGAGAGAGGCATACAAGTCTCCCTAGAGATAAAACACAGCCTGCGACTAAACTATAACTAGCACCATCTGGTCCAGTGAGCCCAGAAAGGTCTAAGACACACAGGCAGGCAACCAGAATTCCCTGACCCATCACCAGGTCCATACAATGTGGGTCAAACTATAATAAACAAATAAGATCAAAAGTGTAGCTGCTTAGCTAGTATTGATCCAATAGAGAAATGGCTCACAGAGCAAGGGCACATGGACAGATTAAAGGCATTGGGGGGAGGGATGGGTCAGGATGGTCTAGTCAGCCACCTGAGTGCTGGTGTCTCCCCTGGCTTTCCTCGATCAAGTGATGCTGGTTATAGTACAATTCCAAGTTATTGATTATTCCTTGGGAGGCATGTAGGTCACATCATTGTATCTTTGTCTTAAGGCCTGCTCTTCTGCAGAAGTGTCTGCAGTGACAACTCTGAGGCTTTTATTTTTCTGCTGAATTCTTTGACAGTCCAGTCCCTCTCTGACTGTATATTCATCACTAACTTAGCTGCCTACAATAACTATTAGCTAAGCAACTATACTTGTGATCCTATATGTGCAGTGCAGTTTGACCCCTACTTACCCAAGTTGTGATTTTGCTGTATAGAACGCCCTTGAGAAAGAACCCCAGGGACCACCCATTAGGCAGCCTCCTGGAAATCCAGAAGCTATTGTTAACATTTGCAATAAAACTCTTCTAACCTCCTCCTTTGGTTTGTGAGTCAATGCCTGGATATCCTGAGACCACAAACATGGTACACACTTAGTGTCACCTGGATGTGTGCTTGAGCTCCATCAGCATTAGTGTTTTCCAGATCCTTCCTTTCAGGAATAAAACGCCTCAGATTTGGGCAGGAGCCAACAGTTCAGAGCTAGTGTGGGTTTAGGAAGGAAGGAAGGAGGAAGTGCTCTCTAAGAAGATGGGAGTGATTGGTAATTTTAACTGGTTCTTAGAAATTTATTTAGAGGGTGTTGCTTCAAACAAAAACAGAACAACTTTGAAGAAGAGTTAACAGTCATTTGAAGAGTGGGAAATAGTTCCTTCCACACCCAGCCACAAACACAAGTGATTGCCCATAAAAGTATCTGCCTCACCAGAAATGGGAAGAAATAAAATAAATGGCAAATCCTAGGAATACAAGATTAGAGAACCATGGATTATACTAGACCAACAAAATGCAACTACAGGTGACAAGAAGGAGCACCCGTGACTCACTCAGCACACTTTTACTGTGCCTCTATCAGGCCCTGTACTTAGCCCCAAGTAAGGAACACTAAGTGCAGTAACACGATGTGACCCCTCCTGCCCTCCAGGCTCTTCTAACAACAGCCAAGGATGATGCTTCTCACTTCTGCCACAGCAAACATTGGAGAACACTAGCCATTGCCACATGCTATTCCATGGCTACGGGCCTCAATAAGGGCGCCAAGGTGACTAAGAATGTGAACAAACTGAGGCACAGCTGCCATCGCAGACACCCCACCAAACACATCAAGTTCACATAGGACATGATCTGGTGGCTTTGACCCTACAAATGGTGTGCTGTGAAGCTGCTCAAGGTCTCCAAGGACAAACATGCCTCAAATTCATCAAGAGAAGGGTAAGTGGATGGCAGTGAGGGCTGGGCCTGGGCGTGGGTTGCACAGCCAGGCTGATGGTGTCCTCCTTGCCAAAGGTGGGGACTCACATCCACTCCAAAAGGAAGCATGAGGAGCTGAGCAATGTACTGGCTGCCATGAGGAAGGCAGCCGCCAAGAAGGACAGAGCCCCTCTGGAATAAAGCTTTGCAGAAAGTAAAAGAGACAGACAGACAGACAGACAGACAGACTGGGTGTGGTGGTGTGTGCCTGTAATCCCAGCTCTTGGGAGGCTGTAAACAGGTGGATCATTACAAGTCCAATCTAGTAGTGAGACCCTGAACACCCTGTAGACCCTTCTCCACAACAAAGAAAAAAAAAAAAAAAAAAAAAAAAAAGAACAATGCTTCTCAGCAGAGGAGTAGAGAACTTGCCTGGCTATGAGCTTGCTTGTGCATTTCCAAAGGATTAAGAGAGAAGTGTGTAGGTTTTAGAAAGCATATTCTGAATGACCCTATATTTTTGTACTAGAAAATAGTTGTTAAAATCTATTGTTTTCATAGCATAAACTACAAAAGTCAGTCTTGAAAAATGGTACTTAGAGATAGGTCTCTATGAGAAATAATATGTCAAAACTATTAGCTACTTTTTGTAACTTGTTATAGACAGACAAGACCATTGACTTGCAACAACTGATCAAACTGGAGCAAACAAATACAGTCACATGGACACACATAGGAGGACCCTGCCTCCCCTCTGGCCAAGATCATAACACACTGTAATGCAGACAAGCTGCCTGAGAAGGTTCTCTTAGCCACTGCTTTTCTCAGCAGGACATGCAGAAGATATGGCCGGCCTTGTGATAAGGCCTTGAAATGTAGCTCCTGCCCTCACTTGCTTACTGACCATGCAGGAGAAAAGCAGTGAACACAAGCTTACCCTGAAGTGAACTTTACAAACTGGGTGTGCAGCCAACAGGAAAGCCCTCAGTGCTGTAAGAATACAGCCAGCCAAGCTCAACCCAGCCCAGGATGTTGGAGGAAGTTGCAATCAGGAGAGTTTTCATCTTTAGGCAAGAGACATGGTCCTATTTTCAGAATGATGGAAACATCTTATTACTTTTTTTCATCCCATATTTCATCTACATAGCAGACATGAAGGTGGCAAGAAGAGGGTGGAGACCATTAAATTTGATGTCAGGGTGATTGATAGATGTGCCAAATCCTTCTGATGATGTTACTTGAAGATCATTCACACTCTATGTGCATCCCTTCCACAGTCCTTTAACAGTCCTACAAATCCTCCCTGTGTGAAAGCCTTCTGCTAACACTTGTAAGTGCAGCAGCTATCGGGGCCTTTAGATTTTCCTCAGGTGATGTACAATCATTACTAATGCAGTCAAACAGCTTCGCTTCCATAAGTCGGTGGCCCCAGTAGTTTAGGCAAAAAGCTAAAATCCCCCCCAAAAAACCCATATAAATATACATATTTGATTCCAAGGCTTAATTCTTGGCATTTACAGGTATTTGTGAGATTCTTAGAGTACCAAACTATTTGGTGTTGGCTTCCCACTGTTGACCTGGCTCTGGGGTTGATGACACTCAAACAGGGAGACAAAACTACACATAAACAAACACATAAACCAGGGAAGTACAAATCCAGAGTCTGAGATGAAATGATTCCAGAGGAAACAGTGTAGCTCCAAAGGAGAGGTGTTCTGTTAGCTGCACAGGAAGACCTGCCAGGTGGGCAAGAGAAGACTGAGCAGAGGAATTATGGCCCTGCCAGTACAGATGCTGTGTTTAGCTCTTTAGGAATCCAATGACTCAGTCTGTCCTTTAGATCAAAGTTGAGCATGGGGTGGGGGCTGGTAGAGAAAAGGGCACAGGGGATTGGGAACATGGCATGTGGTGGAAAGAAGTCTGGGCTTTCTCTGGAGGTAAAAGCAATGCATAAAGAATTTTCAGCAGCCACAATGTTGAGATCAGATTACTTTCAGAAACTTCACCCTTGTAACTCTGTGGACTGGACTGAAGAGAGTCAAAGTAGGGAGATGCACCAGGGGGCCATGGCACATGGATTTGGAAGCTGTTTCACTTTATGACACCCCTCCCTTGTCCTCAGCATAGGGCCTGCTGGGAGAGCATGCTATTGGCATGAAAGTGTTACTATTTGTATTTATTTCAAACACCTGCTTGGGCAGATGCAGGGGCCAGGGGTTTGATCCCCAGTCTACTGTGCTGGCCACTGAGGCAGTGATTGAGACTGGGCATCGTGGCATGTCTGCAATTCCAGCACTCGGGAGGCTGAAAAGCAGGAAGGATCACTACAAATCCAATCTATGTAGTGAGACCCTGTAGACCCTGTACTAAATCCAAAAAAAAAAAAAAAAAAAGTCAATCTGAGATTAAAAACTGTATGATTCTGACTCTCTGGCTCTCTGGAAAAGGCAAAACTATGGAGACAATAAAAACATCACAGTTGTCAAGGGCTGGCAGGGGAGGGAGGCGTAGGCAGAGCACAGGGGACACTGAGATCAGGAAAACTGCTCTGTGTGATACTATAATGGTGGATTTGTGTCACTGCACATTTTCAAGCCTATAGAATATACAGTGCCAAAAGTGACACCCAATGTGCAAATGGGGTCCAGACAATATGATGTGTCAGAGTGTATTCGTCACTACAGGAGACGTCCCGCTGTAATGGGGAATGCTGGCAGCAGGAGATCTTCTCCACACAGAGAGGGAGGGGGGGGAGGGCAAATCTCTGCTCTCATGCTCCGCTTTTCTATGTCTACAAGTACTCTAAGTAGTTTATTATTTAAAGGTAACAGGTCACTGACAATGGCTGCTGCCATGTGTTCTGTAATATTCTCTAGAGTTGGGAAAAAAAGGGTAGAGACAGATGGTAAAAGACCTCAAAGCCTCACCAAGTATTTGTTGTAGCTACACCAGTGCACTCGATGCCTGCTCTATGGGGACATTTGGTGACTGGAGGCAGCTGTGTTAGTCAGGCTTAGGGTAAATGTAATGGGAAAATGATTGGAAGTTTTATTTAACTGCATGAAAAGGTAAACTTCAGGCACAAAGCTGGTCTTTGGAGCAAGGGGAAATGCTTTAACATAAGAGGGGCACCCCTGTGCCCCTACTTCTGCTCTGGGTCCCAAGACAGGCCAGCTGTAGGCTTTCTGCGCCTTTCTATCAGAGTTCTAAAAAACGGATGAAATAAGGTGACCAAACCTCTTACAACTTTACCCAGAACAGGTACTGAGTTCTTCCTGGAAAAGGCAAGATACAATAAGAGGACATCCACTCACTTGGGGCCTGTACTAGAAGCCACCATGAGGGGCTCACAGTGGAAACAGCAGAAGCTTGGTTTTTTTGAGTGCAAAAAGGAAGAGATCCCAGAAAAATGACTCAGCTGATGGAGGCCTTCTTTGATAACTAAATTAACTGGGGGCCGGCCAAATAGTCCAGTGGATTAAAGTGCCTGCTTAGGCAGATACAGGGGCTGGGAGCTTGATCCCCATGGTTGCTGTGCCAGGCCCACCACCAGGGCACACAGAGACTGCAATTGAGACTGGGTGTGCTGGTGCATGCCTGTAATCCCAGCTCTTTGGGAGGATGCAAACAGGAGGACCACCATGAATCTGATCTATACAGTGAGACCCTGCAGACCCTGTTCTTTTTTATATTTTCTTATTTTTTAAAGAATACAAAATACTGATAGAAAAAAACCAGCATTAGAAATGATACAAAATTTTACTAAAAAAGTAATAAGAATTCAACAAAGGTTGCTCTATTACATGATGCTATCTTCAAATTAGTTGCTTAAGCCACCAGATTTTTAAAAATAATTTTATTGAGAAACAAATAATGATGAGACAGCTTCAAAACAAATTAGTATAATAGTTTCAATAATAAATACATTGCATATTGTTGTCTTAGTGGTTATTCATTGTATAAGATGCAGACATGATATGCTGCCCACAAACACTCTTAGAAGATATTTTAATTCATTGAATTAAGACAGTGTACCTTTATATCTATTCTAAATATTTTTGAACATACAGATATAAAATGCTTATTCATTTGTATTCCCCTTTTTCTGTTTAGTTTTGTCAGAGAAGGGTATTCCATTGTCATTTAAATACTGTGTGTGAATTCAGCAAAATATTCCAATATAGTCCAGTAGTTCAAAATAGTAGTGGGTAGGGCCAGGAAGATGGCTCAGTGGAATAAACACTTCCCTGGCAAGTGCAAGGGACTGAGTTCAATCCCCTGGTCTGCAAAAAAAAAAAAAAAAGATAACAAAGTAGTAGTGGGTTATCCGTAGGACTGACAATGTCGGAAGTTATTAACTTGAGCCATTTACATTTCAACCTATTAATAAGGCTTTACTTTTTATAACTCATTTTTATACTTTTCTGCTGGATGGTTAAGACCAAGATAAAGCAAGACCTATATAATAAGAAATGTAACTTTTGTATCTGACAAGCTCAGTCAAGTCCTCTCAGGATTTATTCTGAAACCCTGTACTGCACTTTGCAGATCCTTTGTCAGTGTCCCCATGCGGATGAGTCATGGCCATTGCCTGACCAATTTGCTCTCTGTAAAAGCCTGAGAGAATATTTTCTCTCCATGTGGCTCTCCTTAGACACACTCTACATCATCAGTCACATTCCTCTGTGGCCCCATAAGCTCCTTGATCAGAAAATTTGGGACACAACTGAGTTACATGATGCTACAGTATAGGTTCTCCTATATCCTGAGTCTTCACTGACCTTGAAAGGCTAGGGCCAAAATGTTGACTGTCCTTGTAGCCTTTCTTTTTCTCTAATTTTTGTATACCCTTTTCTAAAAAAAACTAAATTAACTGATAAAGCAGATACTAATAATTATATAACTGTATTTTCTTACAAATGTTTGATAGATTTTATCTTTGTAAAGGTATAATATCACTTTTACATGTAACTAATATGTTTCATACTTCTCTTTACTATGAATATGTATCTCTATTTAGTGCACATCAAGACTGTTCCACTAAGGAAATTTGAACACAAGTCAAATGTAACTTGGGGTATGCTTTGTTTATCCCCTCACACAGAGCCTTACATTCATTCACTGTATGTTTTCAGCACATGAGCCATGCTAATTCCAGCGCCAGGTGTGTTTATTTTTAAATGGGAAAGACGAGCCCCAGAAACCGCCCTGAGACAGCACGGTGGACTCCAGCAGCCTCCTGATACCACCCATGCCTGCCCAGCCCCAGAGACCGGCCTGAGACAGTGCAGCCAACTCTGCCACCTTCCTCCACCACCCTCCTCAATCCCGGTCACACAGCCCAGTCCAAGAGACTGGCCTGAGCCAGTGGCTGACCCTAGCGGCCTCCTGGATCCCACCCCAAGCTCTCCCAGTAAGTGGGAATTTGCAGGACTCACAAGGCTTCCAAGATTAGTGTGTGGTGAGTCTGAGGGAGAGCCTTTGGCTTCTTCCCACGCACGCTACCCAGATAGCCACTGCGAAGCCCTCTAAGCCAATGACTGGCCTGAAACCTCAAGACCCACTCAAAAGCATCTCCCGGGATCTCCTGCTCTAAAGCCCGCTTAGCAAGTGGGAATTTCCCCGACTCCCTGGGCATGAAAGTTCAGTGAGTGTAGAACTCCAAGCCCACGGTGCTGAAGAGACATTTCCCAGGGACTCCCTGTTCTCCCCCGCCCATGGCCCAAGACCTAGCGCAGCTCGGCTGGTGGGAGCTCCAGGCCCGCTGCTCCAGAGAAACATTTCCCAACTATTGCCGGTATCACCACACGGCCCCACACCCAGTGAAGGTCGGCCTGGACTGAGAACTCCAAACCTGCCATGCTGCAGGGACATTTCTTAGCAATTCCTGGTTCTACCCCACGGCCCAAAACCCAGCACAGCCCGCGTGTGACAGAGGGCTCCAGGCCTGCTGTGCCGGAGGGACCTTTCCCAGCCTTCTCAGGTTCTGACCAGTAGACCCGGATCGAGCACAGGCTGGCTGACCCAGTACAACCTACCTGGTGAATAAGATCATCCACTATCCTTTTGGGAGCCCAGCAGACCCACCAAAGCCCAGGCCTGCCCACTTAGAGAGCGACCTGCCTGACATAGCAGGGCTGGCTCTGGCAATTTTCCAGATCCTCATCCCAAAGCCAGCCAAAACAGTGGGAATTTTCATTACTTCCTCTGCATCCCAGTTTGGTTCATGCTCGCCTGAACAGGGAATCAACAGAGGGGAACCACAGGACTGTCAGCAAAAAGAAACTGAACACAAGAGCCAGATCCGGGATAGACATAACTGGATAATCTCAAACTTAATAGACTGGCACCCGAAACTCATAACAAGCTAAAGTTGTAGCTGCACCAAAGCTCTACACCAAAGGTCAAAGGTCAGTGCTATACAAAATGACAAAGACAAGGGGAAAAACGCAAGCCCAGACATCGAGTCCACCAGGAAAGGGCAGAGGACACTAGCTCAGCTATAATGAATGAATTAACAGATACAGCAACAAAGGACCAACAGCAGAAAGGTATAGAGGAAATAAAATGAGAAGTAATTCCCCAAATTAAAAAAGAAATATCTGAGTACATAGTATCTGAAATAAAGAATCGATTCCAGAAACATTGGCTGGAAAAAAAATGCTCACCCAGAACAAGTGCAGAGAGCACTATTCCAGCTGAAACATATGAATTAACAGCATCTGAAGTGAAGACACAACAGCAGAAAGGTCATGAAGAATGCAAAGCAGAAATAATTTCTGAAATCAAAAAAGAATTCTTTAAAAAAAAAGAATTCTTTGAAATCATAGCATCTCAAATACAGAAACAAGTCCGGAAATGTACAGAGGAAACCCAACTTGGAAGAAATGCTGCAGAAAAAGAATTAATAACTATCTCTAAAGAAGGCATGGATAAAAAAATTGAGGAGATCAGAAATATGATGGATTCCTTGAATGAGCAATACAGACAAGAAATGGAATGCATGAAACAGAGTCAAAGAGATATAGAAGAACTAAAAATATCAATCACTAGTCTCCAAAACCACTTGAGTGAAAGCAAAGACAGACTTTCAGATCTTGAAGATGCTGGTGCTGCTAGTGAAAAGATGAGAAAGGATCTCTTAAAAACAACGAAAATGCAGGAAAAATAATCCATCACCTGCAGGATGATGCCAGGAAGAACAATGTTAGAATAATTGGCATCAACGAGAAGGAAGGAGTCAGTACAAATGACATAAAAAGAATTTGGGGAGAGGTAATCACAGATAACTTCCCAAATATGAGGAAACAATCCAACATTCAGGTCACCGAAGCCTACAGAACACCAAATAACTTCAACCCAAGTAGAAACACACCGAGACATATAATAGTTAAGATCCCAGAAATCCAACACAAAAATAATATACTGAAAGCTGCTAGAGAGAAGAAGGAGCTCACGTTCAAAGGAAAACCCAGCAGAATTACAGCTGCCTTCCCTATACCAACAATGAAGGCAAGGAGAGCATGGAGCAGAGTTCTTCAAGTCCTACATGAAAACAAATTTCAGCCCAGACTATTATACCCTGTAAAACTCTCTTTCAAGTTTGATGGAGAAGTGAAATACTTCCACGACAAAGAACAACTAAAGAATTTCATGATGACAAAGCCATCCCTTCACAGGCTGCTGAAAGATGTTCTAGAGAGAGACCACAATGACCAGAACTCCACAAATGAGATGGAAGGAACCCACTAAACAGGACAGACAATTAAACACAGGTTACAAAGGAGTAAACAACACCAGGTAAATATCATGACAAACATAAGTCAGCACATTTCAATTACAGCCATCAATGTAAACGGACTCAATTCTCCAATTAAGAGAAATAGACTGGCACAGTGGATTAGGAAACAAAATCCAACAATATGCTGTATACAAGAAACACACTTAACTCAAAAGGACATTCATAGGCTCAAAGTCAAAGGATGGAAAACAATACTACATGCCCCAGTACCTCAGAAAAAAGCAGGAGTAGCAATTCTGTTCTCAGAGAGTCTCAACTTCAAATCAAGAATGATCAAATGACACAAAGAAGGCCACTATACATTGGTCAGAGGAAATATTCAAGAGCAAGAGGTAACACTCATAAATATCTATGCACAAAACACAGGAGCACTCAACTATGTAAGACAAATCTTAACGCATATGAAAAACTTAACGTCTAAGAACGCAATCTTATCAGGAGATCTTAACACCCCCTTATCTCAAAAAGATAGATCAACCGAACAAAAAATTAGCAAGGAAGTAGCAGAACTGAACCAGAGCTTGGAACAAATGGACCAGGTGGACGTATACCAAGTGTTCCACCCAACCACAGCTGAATACACTTTTTTTCAGCTGCACACGGGTCATTTTCCAAAATAGTCCATATACTAGTCCAGAGGTCATGCCTAAGTATATGCAAGAAAACAGAAAATATCCCATGCATATTATCTGACCACAGTGCAATGAAACTGGAACTGACAAAAGAAACCAGAAAAACCTGCTAAATTCATGGAAACTAAACAACACCCTACTCAGCAATCAATGGGTTGCAGAAGAAACACAACAAGAAATTCAACAATATCTACAATTCAATGAAAATTCAAGCACAACTTACTGGAATTCATGGGATGTGATGAATGCAGTTCTTAGAGGGAAAATCATAGCTATGAACTCACACATTAGGAAAACAGAAAGGGAACAAATTACCACCCTAATGTTGCACCTCCGACAACTAGAAAAAAAAGAGCAAATGAAACCCAGAGCGCAAAGATGAGAAGAAATCATAAAGATTAGAGAAGAAATTAATTCAACTGAGATGAAGAAAACAGTTCAAAGAATCCACAAATCAAAAACTTGGTTCTTTGAAAAAGTAAAGTTGATGAGCCTCTAGCAAACCTCATCAAAAAGAGTCAAGAGAAAGTTCAAGCACATGCATTAAGGAATGAAAAGGATGAAATCAAAACAGAACCACTGGAAATTCAGAAGATTATCAGTAGCTACTTCATGAATCTTTATGCTCACAGAAAAGAAGACACAGAAGAAATGGACAGATTCCTCGAAAGGTACAAATGCCGTGCTTCTACATAATTCTATGAGAGGCAAGATTTGCACTAATGGTGGTTGGACAGGATATTATGTCAGCTTCTAGTACTATGGACAACCACTAGGAAAATAACAAGGTAGAAAGTATTAATTATTGAATCTTTTATGTAATTCAGGTATAAAAATAAGATACGTAAACAGCTACACTCTCTTAATTTACTCATAAGATACATATGCTATAATAATGTCTGTAAGTATAATATCATGTATGTACCTTCTACAATACCAAAACATTATGAAAACAGTTTGCAATGTATTAATTTATCAAATCCATCTTGTCAACGTATCTTTAAAATTTTTTTTTTAAATGGGAAAGACAAGAAGAGATTCTCAGGAGTGGGGAATACATAATTCTGGGTGACTTCTGAGCCTGGAGGCCAACCCAAAATCATTAATTAGACTGTATCTGAAAAATAGGCAAGAAAAAGGTGCTGGCTATTTTCTTGTTATGGTGGGATACAAATACTACATCTGGGGGCTGAGAATATGGACAGCGGTGACACAGAATGAACTGGAACGGAGCAAAAGGGAGGAAGAATCAGTCCTGCCTGGAACTGCTGAGAAACGCTTTGTAGTTTACTAACCTGCCAACAAGTTCTTGAAGAGTGAGCACAAGCTCTGTGAGTAAAAAAAAAAAAACAGAAAGAAAAAAATGTCCGAGGAATTTTCATAGCCAATCATGGCACAAGGATGTGTGAGACCTATGTGCGTAAGAAGATTGCTATAGTTATGAGGAAAATAAGACTCTGCAAGCTAACCAAAAGAAGGAAGAAAACAGGAAAAGCAGGAGAGGAGAGGAGAAAGAAAAGGACATCCTCCAGAGATCCAAAAACAAGCCTTCTGCACAGGAAGGACATGGTGGGGCTCCTCCTCTGTGACAGTGGGGCCATGCCCGCCATCTGTCATGGGCAAGTAAAAGCTCCGGACTCTGTGTCCTTTCATCCGTGCCTTTGTGTATGTATCTACTCTGGTCTGATTTGAATCGAAAGCACTTTACACAGCTCATCTAGCTACACAGGGCTCAAAATGTTCCTATGTCCTCAGCCCCTGCCCCTCTACACTGTGTGAACTTTCTCTTAAGAGTCACACTGCTCTCTGAAAAGCAGTCACTGTGTCCCTCTACAATTGAAAACAGAAAGAAAATCCAGCTGTTTGGTAGGTACTTTGTGGCATCTTTTCCGCAGACTGAGCTGCACCCTCTGACTGTGTGGTGGAGTCTCTGGAAAAGCCTGTTCCACGTCCTTTAGAGAAGAGAGTTGTCACCTGGAAGATGAACTCAAACCACTGTCCATGCAAGGTGTGAGGCACAGAGTGGCTAGGACACAGCATAGCCTTGGGTGCTGCTGTGGTTCTTCAGCTTCAGAGTCCTTCCCAAGTGACATTAGCACTGGCACCCATAAGACAGCGGTGAGAGCACACCCTAGTCTAAAAAACCATTGTGACCATGGGCAGCACAGGGCAATGTGACAGCATGGAAGGAGGTGCTGGGAGCCCAGGAGAAGTGGACCCCAAGCTGGGGTGGTAAACACCACTGATCTGCACAGCATGACCACAAGGCTATCTATGTTTGTCCAGGATGATGTCTGTCTCATCCAGGGAATGGCCCAGGCATGCATAATCCCATTACTACTCTCAATGTGCCCCTGATTCCTATTGGAAAATCATTCCAATAGCCTCAGAGTCATCCCTGGTCACTTCAGCACTTGCTGGTGCTCTGCAGACCACTGTGGCCATGGTCCAATCTGGTCTCCTGCTCCAGGGTATATCCTCCCTCTCCATGCCCTGTAACCTGGTATTTTATGGGGAAATGGGATGAGGGAAGTGTTTCCATTTGTAGAGGCATAAATAGAAATTCTAAAAAGGAAAAGCTCTCTGACCATGTGTCCTAGTCTTATTTGAGGAGAAGAAAGCCAAAAGCAAGCTCCCTTGGCATTACCATCTGCAAGGTATGCCTCTCACCTTTCCTGGGAGTTAATTTAAGCTTGTCTACACTTTCCATTTATTAATTTAGAGGCTGAGCACTTGTTCATTTGTTTAAGGGAGAGTTGAGAATAGACTTGGGAAAGAGATGAAAACAAATAGGTCTCTCTGTGGTAGATTTTCTATGCAGGAGCTAGGTGTCAGTTCATGAGGCTGAAGGCGATAGGCAGCACATTATCTCTTAAGAAATTTAAAGGCAATAAAGGCACTCTCATTATAGCCAGTTGTTTTACTTGGTTTTCATTTTTGAGTTGAGTGTCTTGCCTCTATTCATGGAAAGTTCTCCAATTAGAGAAGAAAAGCATTGTGCCCATTTATGAGAATGGAGCAAAGCAGCCCATCAGTCACTGCATTTCTCCTGCTCATTCTTATAACTGTCATTTTCCCCTTCAGCACCATCCCAACCACTACTGAGCTCCCACTATGTGCCAGTCTCTGGTCTGAGCTTCTCAACTCCATCACCTTTCATGGGAGACAGCTGGTGGTGATACTCTTACTAGTCAGATACTATTTCTGCCCCCTATTTTGCAGTTGAGCCACCTGGAGGCAATGTTATAAGTTACTCAAAGCCATAAGGGGGCGGAGAAAAATCCAGAGGCCAATGTTCATTCTACATTTTGTAACCTCAACTAGGAAGGCAACATATTGCAAAGAGTCTGAATGCTAAGATTGTTCAACTTCAGGATGACAGAATCACCTCATAAAAGTAGACTATTGGTTAGGAGTTCTGAGGTCTGCTGCTGTCCAGCCCATCAATAAATTTTCACTCTTCTTCATGGCAAAGTTGCTTGTCACATGAACCTCAGTTTTCCCATTTGTACCACAAAGGAGAACCACAGAGTCTTTAACCAATGGTCTCAGTTTGCTCATCCATAAGTAAAAATGTTGGCATCTGAGGGCTTTATTAAAACAGATCAAAATCTGCCTGATAAATTTTGCAGAACTTAATTTGAAAATATTGTGTTTAGTCTTCTCCTCCATCTGCCAGAACTGCTTCTCCGTGGCCGTCAACCTGGAGCAGGTGCACTCAGCACCTAAGGATCTGCAGGCTGCAAAAGGAGGAAAGTTGAAAAGGCTAAGCACTGCTTACTTTTATAATCACATTCTTCCCTTTTGCAAAAAGATCCACTAAATGAAAGCTTTAAATAGCAATCTTTTTTAGCACACTAGAAGTAATTCAATTTACTTCTTTAGAAACACATTTACCATCCAAAAGGAAGACCTACCTTTATCTCCTACCAGAGTTCTGAATATTTATCAGTCTAACAGAAGTGGAGACATTTTTGTTCCTAAAAAGGAAAAGATATGAATTCACCAATGGAGAACATATTTATTGCTGCTCTATTTGTTGAGCATTGAGCCCTGGGTTAAGTATTGGGACAACAAGTGGAAGATTGGTGGGGCAACGCTCTGCACAGAATTTTTAATCAACTTCATTGGCAAACACTTTAAGATGATATAACTTGGGTGGAATGTGTGCTGTGACGGAAACCCATGAGCTTATAGATTCTGCAAAGGAATATTCGGGAATGCTTGCTTGAAGAAATGGCATTTGGATTAAGGTCTGAGGTTGGAAAGGATTTGGGGAGGCAATGCGGCTGTGTAAAAGGATAAGAGTATTCCAGTGAAAGGAAAAGCAAGCTCACAGGTGTTTAGTCTGAAACCTAAGTGGTTTACAGAGGACAATATCTGAAGTCACTTTCTTTTTTTTTATTGATTTTACTGAGAAACAAATAGCAATGAGACAGTTCCAAAATAGGTTAGTAGGACAGTTACAATAATTAATGCACTGCATATTGTTGTCTTCATAGTGGTAGGCTCATAGTACAAGATGCAGACATGATCTCCTGTCCAAACACTGTTAGTACAAATCTCTCTTCTCATTGAATTAAGAGAAAGTAGCTGCAGTAGCTATCTATCCTACTTTGTATATACAGATACAAAATGGTCCTTCTTTTGTAGCCTCTTTTTTGCTTACTTTTGTCAACTCACAAATTAGGAAAAAATCTTAATTAATAAGTATTGAGACAAGGGTCTTCTCTCTAGAATTTATAAAGAACTAAAAGACATTAGGGCCCCAAAATTTAAAGACCCAGTCCACAAATGGGAATCTGAGATGAACACATGCTTCTTAGAGGATGAAGTCCCTTTCAACTAAATAATTCAATGTGATAGCTACAGAAAGAGGTAGCACTGGAGAACAATGGTGCTTTTTCTTTGAACTTCAGAGGAAAAGTATAGAAGTCAGGTTGCAAGTGAACTCAGTTGTTTATTCAATACTTATTTTTTAATGCTTGCCATGCTCCAGTTACAAACACTGAACAAGGTGATCATTAGTATGAAATGATAGGGGCGGGGAGATAAGCTCAGTCACATAAGCACCAGCCTGCAAGTGTGAACTCATGAGTTCAGTCCCTGGGACTGCAGAAAAATAAGTGTATAATTGTAGTAATACATAGATAGATAGATAGATAGATAGATAGATAGATAGATAGATAGATAGATAGATATATTGGGTTCAAATAATCATCAAGTTAAGCATAATTTTAAAGTCAAATTTTATGAGATGATATGAGAGAAAATAAAGTATTAATAAAGATATAGATAATGAACCTCCTGAAAGCGCTACATTTTGTGACAAAACATTCAGAACACATCAAGAATAAGGAAGTGTGTTCCCATTCATATTATAACAGAGATCCTAGTCTGTGCTACTTAAAAATGGATAAAGATCAAAAAGAAAAAAAAAAAAACAACCTGTTGCTTTCATCAAATAGTATGATAATCTAAACAAAAAAATCTGGGTATCTCCAACCATTAAGATTAATAAGAAACTGAATTAAAGTGAAGGAAAAGGTTGGTGTAGAAATAATCACACACTATGTTATACAATTGTACAAATAGTTGAAATATCAAAGCTTAGAATGTACTTTAAAAATAATTTTGATAACTCAGCAGATTAAAGTGCCTGCATAAGCAGATGCAGGGACTGGGGTTCAATCCCTGGCAGGCTATGCACTGGGGTACACTGAGATGGAAATAGAGACTGGGCATGGTGGCATGCACCTATAATCCCAGCACTTGGGAGGCTGAAAAACAGGAGGATCAATAGAAGTTTGAACTGTGTAGTGAGACACTGCAGACCCTCTATTATACATTAAAATAAAAAGAATAAGAGGAAGAGGAAGAAGAAGAAAGAAGAAGAGGAAGAGGAGGAGGAGGAAGAAGAAGCAGAGGAAGAAGAAGAGGAGGAAGAAGAAGAGGAAGAAGAAGATCATGATGATGATGACGATGATGATGAAAAAGAAGATGACAAAGAATTCTGGCAAGATCTTCAAGATCTCTAGGCCAAAATTTATAGAATTTTAGAGTTGTATTTTAAAAATCTAAATAAGCTAGGGATAACCATATTCATACATGGAGAAACAATATTATAAATACCTGACTTCTCTTTGAATTTATCTGTATATGCGATTCCAATCTAAAATCACAAAAGCTATTTATAAAACATGGCAAGCTCTTTCTATTATTTGTAAAGTGAAATTGTCAAGAATATTTAAGACAAAAGTAACATTAGATTGTAAGTATATGACAACAGTGAAATAACAGATTATAATAACCAACAAACAAAGAGAGCTCTCAGAGAAAGACCCATGACCATTTAATAATTGTACTGGACAAATCAACAGGGAAGATGACCTCCATAATACATGAAATTAGGGAAATCAGCTACCTATTTTAAAGCTGTGTCTTCTACAATTTCTTCAGAATTGAAAATTTAAATGTGAATAAATAAATAAAACCTGTTTATACAAAAATACATAAAATGTTTACCATATAGGGGAGTATAATTTCTTGAATTGGACACAAAATACCTAAAATATGAAGTTTTCCTTTTTAACCTAAAATAGACTTTTAAATTTCTGCTTGATAAGATACTGTAGTTTAGAAGAAAACAAGTTTAAGACAAAGTACACATTTATGTGAGAAATTGCTAGCCTATGTCGTGGTTACTTTTCACTTATTGCTGGGGAAAAATCCCCGACACAGCTAATGAAAGCAGGAAAGGTTTATTTAGCTCACAGTTGGTGGAGATTTCAGCCCGTACTGCACTGGCTCCAAGGCAGAGGGGCACATGGCAGAGGGCAGCAGTTCACGGCAGCAGAAAGCAGCAAACAGCAAGAGCAAATAGGAGTAGCAGCAAGAATGGCAACAGCGAGCAAGCCTGTCCCCCTTACACTGCGTTCAGCCTATCACCCTAGGCCAGGTGTTACACTCATGCCCATAATCAGCCTGGATCATGAATTCATCACAAAGTCTACAAGTCTGCCCCATAACTACATGAGGCTTTGGGTGAACAAACAGTAACAGTATACAAAAGGCAAAGTAATTCTTACCAAAAATCCAACGAAGCAAATAGCCTAAGACAAAAATGCATTAAAGAAAAAAAAAAGTCACAGTAGTAGAAATGTAAATGCAAAGAAATACAAATAATGTTTAACCTCTATGCAAATCATAAACCAGCACTATAGTATATAACTAATCCCATCACAAAGGAAAATGGGAGCAGGGAATGCAGAGGAAAGAAAGCCTGGATCTCCAAAGAGTTGATGAGGGTGCAGAGAAGGGCATTTCCCATACAAGAGGATGACAGTTTAAATTAGTAAACTGTCAAGACCAAGACAAAGCAAGACTTATATAACAAGTAATGTAATTTTTGTATCTGAAAAGATTAGTCAGATCCCCTCAGGATTTACCCTGAAACCCTTGGTCTTGACCACCCAGCAGAGAAGAGTGGGGAAAGGAGTATAGAGAGTAAGGCCATATCAATATGCTGAGCTGTAAAAGGCTCCAGTCAACAACTTCTTTTCTCTCTCTCTCTCTCTCTCTCTCTTTTTTTTTTTTTTTTTTTTGTTTTGGTGGAACCGGGGATTAAACTAAGGCCCTGGGGCTTGCCAGGTAAGCATTTACTTCACTAAGCCATCCCCCAGGCTCAGTCAACAGCTTCTGTCATTGCCAGTCTTATGAAAAACACACTACTATATAGACTACTCAACTATATTGGAATATTTTGTGCAATTCAGGCACCTACAATATTTAAATGACAATGGAATACCCTTCTCTGACAAAACTAAGAAAAAAGGGGGATACAAATGAATGAGCATTTTGTATCTGCATGTTCAAAATTGTTAAGATAGATACACAGCTGCATGCTCTTGGACCACTGAATAGAGATGTGTTCTAATAGTGTTTGTGAACAGGATATCATGTCTGCATCTTGTACAATGAATAACCACTAAGACAACAATATGCAGTGGATTTATTAGTGAAACTATGCTATCAATCGGTTTTGAAATTGTCTCATTGCTATTTGTTTCTCAATAAAGTGATTAAAAGAATAAACAAATAAAAAAATAAATTAGCAAACCGTGTTGGAGGCTAGGATGCTATCTAGAAAGTGAAAGATCAATATGCATCCTGGAGAAAGTCTGCCATCTATGGAGTTAAGGATCAGTATGCAAGAATGACAATGCATAACATTAACAGGAGCAAAAACTGGAAATAACCCAAATGCCCTCAAGCAGTATTGATAAATAGATCATGATGTGGTCATAGAATGAGTGAATGACAGTATCAAGGCTTTAGTGCCAACACCAACAGATCTACACTTCCAATTCCTACCTCACCAAGAACAAGCTGCAAAAGAAATTTTGTGAATTTTAGTAACCTGCCAAATAATACTAAAGATATATAGGTAGATATAGTATAAGGATGAAAACATCCACAGAGATGATAGACATAAAATTTTTAAAATGCCTAACACCAGAGAGGTGAGAAGCCTGGGATGGATGAAACACTTGCATTTTATACAAGAAATATTTTATGATAACACTTTCAAAGAAGGCAGAGATCTCCAAGTTTTGCATTGAGTGCTCCTGAGAGTCTGCACAAAGGCAAGACTAAAAGGTGCAGGACCCACAGGTTCCCCCAACAGACGACCAGGTGGTTTCAGCCATATTTTCTTTCTCTCAGAGTGTAACTGCACACACTTGTTGGTTATTGACTATCTAACTTATGATCCCTAAAGTTAGCATCTTTGAGTAACACACAATTATCTTAGCTGCTTTAGGGGTTAGGATCTCAAGAGTGGTATAGCAGAGTGGTTCTGGGTAGGATGTTTTCTGCAGTTGCAGTCAGGATGTTGACTGTTGACTTCAGCCCCAGGGGCCTAAGCCTTGTGATAAAGGAGCAACCCAGTGTGACTCACAGGGACAACATAGATCTGGCCAGGAGGCCTCAGTTTCTCAGGCTCCAAGCCAAGCCTCTTTAGTGTCTTGTGACGAAGTTGCTGCTTCCTCCCCATGACAGTGATTTTGGGATTTTTGTTTATTTGTTTGATTTGGGTTTTTTTCCATAATTTTATTGAGAAAACAAATAGCAATGAGACTGTTTCAAATCAAATTAGTAGGATAGTTTCAATAATTAACACATTGCATATTGTTGTCTTAGTGGTTATTCATTGTACAAGATGCAGACATGATATCCTATTTACAAACACTCTGTGAGAGCCTGAGAGAAAGTTTTCTCTCCATGTGACTCTCCCCAGGCACACTATAGAACTTCGATCTCTTTCCTCTGTGGCTTCATAATCTCCTTAGAAAATTTGGGGCTCAACTGAGTTTCATGATGTTGCAGTACAGGTTCTCCTATGTCTTCAGTCTTTGCTGACCGTGAAAGGCTAGAGTCAAAATGTTGGCTGGCCTTGCAGCTCTTCCATTTCTCTAATTTTGGTCTGTGAACTTAGGTTGTTAACTATCCAGAAGAAAAGCTGATTAGTACCCTGCAGCATATGTCATTCACTTTGCCTTGTCTGACTCTATTGTTTTTAGTTGCTGTTGTACATTTCTATTTGTATTTCTTCTTTTCGTTTCTTATACTAGGGAGACTATATGATATTTGGACATGTGTGCCTGGTTTATTTCACTTGTGAGAATACGTTCAAGTGGCATCCACTTCAGTATAAATGCTTCAAACTTATCATTCTTAATAGCTGAGTAATTCTCCATTATATAGAAATACCACATCTTAGAACAAATCATTCTATTCATTGAATTAAGAGAATGTAGCTGTGTATCTGTCCTATTTTGAATATACTGATACAAAATGGTCATTCATTTGTATCCCCTTTTTTGTTCAGTTTTGTCATTTAAATATTATGTGTGTGAATTCAGCAAAATGCCAAATATTTCAAAATAGTCTAGTAGTCCATTATAGTAGTGGGTTTTCCATATGTCTGGAAATGTCAGAAGTTGTTGAGTTGAGCCTTTTACAGCTCAGCATAATAATATGGCTTTACTTTTTATACTTCATTTTTATACTTTCCTATTGGACAGTTAAAACCTAGATAAAGCAAGACCTATGTAACAGGAACTGTAGCTTTTGTATCTGATACGGTAAAAATTCTCTCAGGATTTATCCTGAAATCCTGTACTGCAGTTTGCAGATCCTTTGTCAGTGTCAGCCATGTGGATGAGTCATGGCCATTGCTTGACCAATTTGCTCTCTGTAAAAGCCAGATAAAATGTTTTCTCTCCATGTGACTCTCCTTAGGCACACTCTTCATCATCGATCACTTTCCTCTGTGGGCCCCTAATCTCCTTGATCAAAAAATTTGGCACATAACTGAGTTACATGATGATAGTGATTTTGAAGCAAAGGAGACTAAAGTCCCAGGGAATTTTTTTCCGTGTTGGGGGGGGGGAATCAAACTTCGAATCTCAGGCCGGCCAGGCAGGCACTTCGCTGGCCTATATCCCCTGGCCCCAGTCTCACTACCTTTTATAATTTAACCTCTGCATTTCATGCTATCACTTCTACTTTATTTTGTTCAATAGAAATGAATAGACCACCCCGGGTGAGAGATGTTACACCCCTGCCTCTTAAAGGGCAAGTACCAGAGAATTCACAGACACGGAGTAGCTCCCCTGATAGTTCCAAGACGCATACTTGAGCCCAAGCCACAGACGCTATCAAACTCCATCTACATTGTTTTCTCCTATGTATTTATATCAATGGAAAAACTTAATTTAGAAATTAAGCACACTAGTGAATTTATAATCATAAGTAATGAAATAGAATAATTATAACAATGCATTTTAATAAAAATTTTGTGAATCTCTCAGTTCCCCTCCTGAGAATCTCACTGTACCTTCTCACTTAGAGAAATCACTTTACAGTTGCTATTTACTATGAATAAATTCAGATAGTAAAGAATTTCTTTTAACCTTTTTTTTCAACATGAGCTTTTCAAGCTTATTGTACATCAGCATGCTTTTCATTCTAGTAGTCATGATGATAGTAATGTGACTCACTACTTTTTGTATTTGTGGCACTGTGCTGAGAATGGTGACCGAGGCAATACCCCTAAAGGGAATCTTGTGACGGTGTCCTCACTGTTCTTCTGAACAGATGAGGAAACTGGGGCACAGAGAGCTTAGATCATGGATCTCAAAAAATAGAGCACAAGTGGGGAAATCAAGATCCGAACCCAGAATATTTTGCTGAATTCATGCACCTTCAATATTTAAATGACAACGGAATACCCTTCTCTGACAAAACTAAACAGAAAAGGGGATACAAATGAACAACAATTTTGCATCTGTACATTCAAAATAGATAGGATAGATATACAGCTACATTCTCTTAATTCAATGAATAGAAAGATTTGTTCTAATAGTGTTTTTGGACAGGATATCATGTCTACATATTGTACAGTGAAAAATCACTAAGATAGCAGTATGCAATGTTTTTATTATTGAAACTGTCCTCCTAATTGGTTTTGAAACTGTCTCATTATTGTTTCTCAATAAAATTATTTAAAAAAGAAATGTGAACCCAGGTCCAGGTGGTTCCAGAGCCCTTCATTTTACAGGAGATATGCCAGCTGTCCTGGTGAACTCCTGATGGAAAATACAGTCCTGACTCTTCTCTCAGCACCCCTCTTTTCCTTCCCACCTAGTACCCTAAAAGTGTACCTCCTGTCCTCATCTTGGCTCATGCTCCAGGCTTCTTCCAAGGCTCCCCTGGTTTAGGAGGGGCTCTGAGCAAATAATGCATGAATGGGTGCCTCATAGCCCTTCCTTGCTATGTAGCTGACAGCCCTGCAGAGAATTCACATGCACACGTATGTGCTTTTGTTGCCTATGCAGCATTTGCAGAGATGTTGCTAAAATAAAGCTGTTTTATGTTTACCAAGAATATATGATATATTTTAAACATATTTACATTAAAAGAAATTGAAATGTATTTATTGTAAAATACAACAAATTTAAAATTATATTTTGTATTTTTCTCCTAAAATTTGCTTCAACAGTCCATGCAGGTTTTTGTTGTTGTTGTTTGTTTTTATGTATTTGGTACAGGTTCTCACTGCGCAGCTCAGACTCACCCTGATCCTACTGTTTTCAGCCTGCCCAGTGCTGGGATTACAGGACTGTACCACCATACCCAAACATAGTCACAGGATGAGTAAGCCCAGCAGTGGGGCACTGCGGATGTACATGTGAGACTGGGGATCAAACCCTGGTCCCTGTGTTGGCCAAAGCAGGTGCTTATGTGCTATCTCACCATCCCCATGCAGAGTTTCTTGACTGTTTCCAAGAGCTTCAATATGCTGCTTTCTAAAGAGCCATCAGCAGTGTTTATCTGATCAATGTCCACTTAGATCCCAATAAAAGATGTGAGCTGTGAGCTGTGTAGACAGCTCCACATGAAGGAGGAATCTGCACACTCCTCCTTGCTGCTGAACTGGAGGCCTGGCCAGGGAATTCATGCAGCAGACCCCAAACTGACCTGAGAGGGGGCTGGATCTCAAGGCAGGGAGAGCTAACCACCAGGGTGAGTGGCCCAAGGACAGTCATCAGGGAGCTCACACACAGAAGGGGATCCAACATGTCCTCAGGATGGGCAGTGGGGAGAAAAGGTGTGGCACCTCATGGTGTGACTGGTCCACATGAAGGGGTCAAGGTTTAGAGCTTGTGCATGTGCTGGAGGGCTTTGGCTCCAACACACAGCTGGTTTCTCCCCGTGCTTGAGCAGTGACCTAAATACATGTCCATGCCTGGAAGTGTTCAAGGACTCACACAGCTGCTCAGGACAGAGGGTGCTCAAGATGCTTTGACATTTCTAAGTCAGGCCAGAGAAAGGCGAAGGGGACCTAAGGGACTCTTCATACACACACCTCAATTACTATGCCATTTTGTTGGAAAAGCCTCAGAAAAGCCTCAGTACCTCTCTTGTTCACTTCACAAGAAGCAACAGAATGAGGAATAAGTCTGGCATGACACAGAGGTCTGAAGAGTGGCAGGCAGCAATGAGCTGGATAACGATTTTCCCAACGTTCTTGGATAGCCATCATAGCTGACTGGCTCACTACCTAGAGCAGATCTCTCACCTTGGGAATCCCTAGAGCCTTGTCTCTGGGAAAAAACCTGTCAAGTGAGAAATCTGAAAACCTTCTTCCAATGACCTGTAGGTGTCTAGGCTAATAAAGAAATACAATGTGAAATATTAATGTCCCTCGTGCAAAGTGAACTTTTGACTGTGTCAAAGCCCTCACTGGCTGTCTCCACATGGTCCTGCTGTCTCGGCTTTATTGTTATTGATATTATTCAGCCAGATCTTAGACTGCTCTAAAAGTGCTGCTACTCCCACCCAGCAAGTCATTTGTGTGCATCTTATGGCCTTGGCGATGATTAAAGGATGATTTCTATTCCCCTCTAGTCATTTGTCATTTTGCCTTGGATCGTAAAAGTCTAGGGTGAGTTTCCAGGGAGATTTAATCAAGTGACTGGAGTGGAATTTTACAATGCATCTGTCCAGAAATAAAGGAACAGAAAAAAGATGGGGTTCACTTGATGTCTCTGAATTCGCTCCACTTTACAGTTAAGAGAACCTGATCAAGTCTCTTCGCCTCTGAGTCAGGAACACTTCATCTGGGCCACATTCTGAAGATAGGCCAACCTTTGGACACAGCAGGCTAGGGTGTGGCTGCACATAGAGGTCACTCTGAGAATTTTATTCACCCCTCACTTTCAAAGAGAGCTCTAGAAGTTATCTGGGGAACACTATTTTCTCAGTGTGAAAAGTCTGGTACCCTCAGAAACACAGCCCGGGATATCCCAGAAGGCCATGGGCACATGGTAAGGTTGGTAGTGCTGGAATTATCCCATATCTCTTTGAAGATCAAAGTCACTGTGTCATGTAGGAGAATTCATATACAGATGAGGTATGATGACATCCTCCATCTTTGTAAATCATCCCTGACATAAGTCTCCACACCCTTGCAACCACTACAAAGTATGGTGGCCAAGCTAGTTCAGCCTCACTGTGGCCCTTTGGGATTGAGAGGCTAAGGTACTAACGTTACCAGCATTGCCTTTGGCAGTAACTGTGCATGCTGGAGGGCACTGACCTTCCAAGTAGTAGATCTGTGCATGATGAGTGAGGAGCCATTTCTTGTGAACACAGATTGTGTCACAGTGTCGGGAGCTGGGATTGCCTCTGCCAGGAATGCAGAGCAAGGAAGGCCTAAAACCTATGTGATTTAGGAGCCGGCCTGTAGGGTGTCACAGTGGACTGGACAGAGAGGCTGCTTAGATTGACAGAGAGGGACGGCAAAGGCCCTAATGATCGAGGTGAAGGGTGGGGAGAGGAGGAGTGGAGGGAAGGGAAACCAGGGCCAGATAAGAAGTTAGGATGCCAAGATTCCAAGCAAAATGTCCTCTGTAAGGATTGCTGCAGCAAAAACTGGCAAGTCTTATGGACCAGTCCTGAAGCTCACTAGGAATTCTTCCTACTTCAGGGGGTAAGCTTAAGTAGTTTAAACTGTCCTGAAAACTTTAATGAAATAATTTATCGTTCTTTAGCATTTATGCAATATTTTCCCTTCAGGATTGTAGTTATAATTTAAGTGAATAATAAAGGAAAGCTTCTAATACAAGGATGTGTCAGTTAAGGTTCTTTGATAGGAAATGAAAGAAACACAAGAACTGAAGAGGTAACTGAGGAATCAGTTGCTAAATGGAAAGCGAGTGACAGTCCCATCCCCAGGGCCAAAGGTATAAAAGGATGTGCTATCTCTAAAGGACCATACTGTATCTCTGGGCATGAGGATGGCTCTAACAAACTTTTTTCCCTTTTTTCTACATCTTACACACAGGTGCATGTGACCTGTGGCCCACAGGCTGCATGACAGCTCGTAATGTGGGAGCATGGGATCATGAGCTTCTAACATTATTGTGTGATTTTTAGCAATGCTTTTCACGACTCAGTTGGGATTCGCTTGAGAAGGACTTCATGGGTGATGTGCACAGAAGGCTACATAGGGCTGCCTCGGCCTCTGCTGCCACACACAGTGCAGTAATGACCCGAGTGGATCCAATGTGACAGATGCTCTTTTAACTTGGCTGGTGAGCAATTAGCAATGATAGTACTTCAACCTTCCCACACGTGTGCATAGCTGGAAAGACAGGTGTTTACTGGCATTGAACAGACATGGAAGTGTTCTTAATTGTTAAATTGGGGCATGTTTTACTCTTTCCCAAAATAATTTAAAAAGTTATGGGGCTGGGGAGATGGCTCAGTAGAATAAGCTTTTCCCTGGCAAGCGCAAAGACCTGAGTTCAGTCCCTGGTTCTGCCAAATGAAATGAAATAAAATAAAATAATAAAGTTAAAATATTTTTTTCAAAGTGTCTGGATGTGGTAGGGCATTCTTTCAATCTGAGCTACTTCACAGGCTAAGAGAGAAGGATCACAAATTCAGAACTAGCATTAGCAACTTAGGGAGACCCTATTGCAAAGAGAAAAGCAGAATGGGTAATGGATGTAGCTCAGTGGAAAGTGCTCTGGGTTCCACTACCAGCATCATGAAAATAGATAAAGGAAGGGAGGAAGGAAAGAAGAAGAGAGAGAGGGAGGGAGGGAGGGAAGAAGGAAGGAAGGAAGGAAGGAAGGAAGGAAGAAGGAAGAAAGGAAGGAAGGAAGGAAGGAAGGAAGGAAGGAAGGAAGGAAGGAAAGAAGGAAGAAAGGAAGGAAGGAAGGAAGAAAGGAAGGAAGGAAGGAAGGAAGGAAGGAAGGAAGGAAGGAAGGAAGGAAGGAAGGAAGGAAGGACAGAAATATGGAAGGGGAAGAAAAAAGGAAAGGACAAAGGATTGGACAGCTTTGCCCTGAAGTATTTAAAACATGAAGGCAAATACAAAAAGTAACATAATGAACACCAGTATTCCCATTTCCTAGTACAGCCAAATCATCACATATTCATTTTTCTTTAAACAATATAGAAAATTACAACTAAAGCATTGTACTCTTATATTTGTCTATATTCTTCACTCTCAAAGGTCATGATGTTTCTGTCATTTTATTACATATTTCATCCATATGAAAGTGATTAGATTGTTTTATGACTTGACCTTTCGTTGCTCAGTATTTTGAATTTCCACTGTAATGACTTATTCAGGTCTAGTTCATTCATTTTCACCATCAGGAAATAATCATCTATTTCCTAAACATCCACTTTCTCCTCCTCTGCCTTCTCCTCCTCTCCTTTCCTCTCTTTTTTTGCATCTCATATGCTAAGACCTCTGCTTGACCATAGCCCTTGGCCTGTCCTCCATGACCTCTAGGACCATGACAACCTTCATAGTTGCCCCACTGGCATGAGATGACCAGGTTTCCATATCTCTAGATCAGCCTATCCACCAGGGTTATGTCTGGGAGGACACCCTACCTCTAGTGAGTCATCAGTCAGTGTGCAAGAACAGCGCTTAAAGAGGTAATAGACAGCCCTAACGTTTGACCAGGAAATCCAGCTCTGAGGGTGTAGCAGCTCTCAAATAGGGTCTGGGCCAAACTCCCCACTACCCAACACAGACAGATCAGTCAGTCTAACTCTCAGCATTTATTCTATACTTCTTCTACTGTGGCTGCTGGCAATGGAGAGCCCTTCAGAGCTAGCACTGTAGGTATATCCTAGCTGTAGTCAGGCAGAGGAATTTGCCTGATATTTGCAAGTAGGGAGTGAAATGGAAGGCATACTTATGCTCCTGAGTTTCTGCTGACAGAGGCTGTGCAGACCTCTAGTGTCTAGTTTTCTAGGTCACTGGTAGAGAACATATGGCCCACATGTTGCTTTATTTTTCTTTTAAGACAAAAGATAGTAATGTATGAGTTGTTTCTTCTAAACTAATACTGCAGTGTTGCAGTGTAGTTGTAGTGCTGGTACTTTATGATAATTGAATGGGTTTGGAGTTGCGGTTTGGCACTCAGTCTCTAAAAGTTCCACCATCACTGATCTAGATGCTCATTTTGTGGATGTCCAAAAACAGTTATTGTGGCCTGCAATTTTCTTGGACTGGTACCAGACGAGCCTTGCATCTCTGGAATCAGCAAATACACCTCCAACCTTGACATTTTGTTGCTCATAGACAGCAGGTTCTATGAGACAGAGGTTCGCTGATCACAGTTCTATGGCGGACTCGCTGCTAAGTGTGCATCTGCAGACCATCTCTAGACTTTGAAATCTCTAGTCCACCTATTTGAATTTCTTTGAAAGATTCTCCTAGCCACTTAGTACCCAGAAGTACTCCTTTGCTGCTCAGCTCTTCCAGTGTGATTAAAGGTCCTGCACTTGAAAACTGGTATCAGTAATTTACAATTTTTATTTAAAACTTACTTAGATAATTTTCTAGTTTTTGCTATTAAAAGCTATAATGGTTTAGGTCTAAAATATCTGCCAGAAGTCTCATGCATTCAAAGGTGGGTCTTTTAGCTGGTGGATTATGGGATTGCTAGGCTCATTATGGGATTCCTGTGTTCATCAGTGGATTCACTCAATGATGAGTTCCTCGCTGAATGCTCTGTTAGGAGGTAGACACAGGCAGCAGGGGCAGGACACTGGGTTTGTGATATGAAACCATGTGTCTTGTTTTGGCTTCTGCCTTCTATCTCTGTTTTCTGGCTTCCATGAAGAGTGCACTGTTTCCTACCAGGACCCTTCACCACATGCTTTCTGCCCTGGAGCCAGTCAGCCATGGACTGAACCCCCGGAACCATGAGTTCTAATTAAACTTATTCTCCTTTCTGTTGTACACGGTATTTTGGTCCAGCCATGGGGTCACTGACTAATACCTAAGCAATGTTGCAACAAATATCCCAATGAGTACCTCTTCTTCAATGCATGAAAGACTTTCTGGGATATTAAATTATGTATTCAATATTGCTAGACAATACCAAATAGTTGTTTCATCATGTCGTATGCTCCTGGTTATAAGTTTGATTTCTTCATACCATCACCAATGCTTGGAATCATTGCACATTTTCATTTTGCCAATCTGTGAACAGTGATATCACTTTGTTGTTTTAAGTTTATTTTTCCTAATAATTAGTCAGATTGAGCATTTTTCATAACTTTGTCCACCATTCATATTTTGTTTTCTGTGTTCTTCCTGTTTATCTCCTTATTGAGTTATTCTCCTTAGTTGTGGTTCTTTCTTTTATTGATTTAGATCTATTTATGTATCCTGGACTCTAATCCTATGTTGGCTATGTGTGTTGTGGGCACAGCCTCCCAATCTGTCACTTATGTTTTGACTATTTATGATGACTTTCAGCTATATAGAAGTTTTAAATTTTAAGATAGTTCAGAATTATCACTGTATGGTTGTAATTGACAAATCTCAGAAATAGCTGAGGAATCAAACTTGAAATTTTCAGCCACTAATGCCATTGGTTTCAGCCATTCACTCAGTAGAAGGATTATCTATTGGAGCCAGGTAGTACAATTACAGTCATATTTTCCTTAATATTTAATCTATTTTATCTCTGGTTTATAGAAATAGGATAGATGAAAATATTAACTGCCCATTTTCAGTATTTGAGTTACTCAATGCAAGATTCAAAATTAAGGGAGGGTGAGATTAAAAAAAACCAGATCATCAGACAAGTGCTGAACAAATCACACACTCATTCTCACCCTGCAGATAGGTGTTCGTCTTCTTCAACAGCTTCCTGAACAATCCTATGAGAGATCCTGAAGCCAGAATGCCAGTGTAGGCTTCCCCTATGACAGACAGATCTTGGTCTGGCAAAGAAGTATACATACATATGCTACAAAATGTTTGGCGAGATGAATATTAAATAATGGATACTAATTTCTTAGCTGTAGGAATAGAATGGTACTTTGCAAAACAATGAAACAGCATGCTCAGTTCTTTATATCAAATGTTTATATAGTAGAATGAAAACAGTAAAGAAAGTGAAAGTGTTAGACAAATATTGAGAGGAAGTCATCCTTCCACCAAAAGTAAAAACAGATGCAAAAAACTCAGAAAGAAAATAGAATAAGAACGCATTGTAGTTTGTATCTAATATACCCTGCAGGGCTGGGGAGATAACTTGGCAGTCTAAGCACCTGCCTGCCTAGCTCAAGAATCTGAGTTTGATCCCTGGTATCACATGCTATGCTGGCTCTGCCTGTGCCAGCCACTGAAATCAAGCATGGTGGACCACACTGGTAATCCCAGCACTGGGGAGACTGAAATAGAAGGATTGCTACAAGTGTGAGCCTTGTATCAAGACCCTGTTACAAATATTAAAAAAAAAAAAAAAAAACTCTCCAAAAGACTCATGTGCTCCAAGGCAGGGCTTTTGGAGAATTCTTAGTGTGAGGTTCCAACCCCGATGGGGCATCAACCATTGATGAGTTCATAGCTGCAAAGGCTGGCTGTACTGGGGAAACCTGTCTCTGGGGGCTTGTCTTAATGGGTGTATCTCTTCCTCTGGCTCTTCCCCTTTGTCCTGTTTGCAGGCTGCCACGGAAGAGCACTGTGATTCCACAAAGCTGCTTCTGCTTTGGAGCTAGCTGGATATGAACTAAAACTTCTGAAACTGGGAGCCCCAGTAAATCTTCCCTCCTCTAGATTGTGCATGTCAGGTATCTTGTCCCAGTGAAATACAGTGACAAACACAGCAAGCCATCATCAGAGAACTTCAGCAGGTGTGTGAGTGGTAAAAAGAGGCGCTTACAGGGAAAGCGAACAGGAATAACATGTCTATAACCATCAACTAATAGGTGTCCTCAGGCAGAAATAAAAGTGTGGGAAGTTATTTTAATGACAGAAGCCAAAATAAGAATATTGAAATGTAACTGTTAAAAATATCTCAAGCTTTCTGGAAATGAGCACGCTGCTTCCAGTCATTTAAGGTGCCGCTGTCAGAGACAAAGCCTGGCTGGGTGGCCATGAAACGAAGCTCCTTTCTGTTCTTCAGTTTCATCTCTATCCTCAGTGATAGGCCAGCAGGCTGTAACGTTAGAACAGCATGAGAAAGTCACATGCACAGAGAATGCAGAATTCCAAATGAGAAAACCCAGACTCCTTCAAAGGCTATTTCCTTGGGGATATTTCCAGGTGAACTCTAAATTGGGTGGTTGGGAAAGAGTTACAAAATGATAGGTGCATGGCCCTTAATCTCTGGGTTTACTAAACAGGGTACTCTTTCTTCAACCTTCTCCTCTAACTGAGCTACACAAGCCCAGAGAACCCCAGACAGATTTATAATTCTTAGATGTTTTATGTGACATGTTTCAGTTCCTTTTCTCATTGCTGAGACAAAATACTTGACAACCGCAAGATAAAGGGGGGATCACTTTAGCTCACATGTTGTAGAGGTTTCAGCCCATAGTTGGCTCTTCCCAAGGCAGGGTGACGCAGTAGATGAAGTCACGAAAGAGAAACAGCCCACGGCTTGGCAGACAGAAAGCAGGGCAGAGCTCAAAGGAAAAAGAGGTGCACACAGCACTGCCAGAGACCCACCTCTCCTCACCACGTTGCTCTGCCCAGCCTCAAACTCAGCCATCAGCCTGTCAGTGGATCCACCCAGCATCACACACCCGTGATCCAATAAGCTCCCCAGAGCCCCTCTGATGAGCACATGAGACGTGACAGGATGCCTAAATCTTTATTTCAGATACCATGCTCCTTGTGTCCTGATTTGGTTACAGAACACATGGACACTAGATGCAGGCACTCCTGTGGTGAAGAAAAATAGCTTATAAAACATAGTGTTGATTGTCCTGCAGTCCCATCCCGACTCTGCTCAGCAACTACATAACTTTGGACTTCTCCACACTTGAATCCTCATACTTGTGAAATGGGAAAATAACCACTAACCCTACTAACATCAAAAGCAGATATACAAACAACCCAGTTCTGTGTACCTACATGTAGCAGTTGGTTATGAGAAAAATTATGTAACATGCTTCTAAAATCTCCCATAAAAATAGAGTTGATTTTGGTTGTAAAATTGCACAATGTCTATAGGTTAAAAATCAGTTAAGGTTATTATAACTAGGCCTAAAATGTTAAAACAACAACAAACTATAGTAAACTGGCATAGTACAGAACAAAGCAGACTCATAGAAAATGCTGAAGTAGTATGATAGCAAAACATATGATTTTTTAAAAATATGTGATAATATGTGTCTCAGAATGTGTTTGTTTCTGGATTTAGCAGTTATAAAATAAAAAAATAAATAATCTTGAATAAGTTAATCTGGGTTTTAGAGTTCAAGTCTAGTCGCCTTGCTAACAGAAGGCACTTGTCCAAGATAGGGGAGGGTTATGGCCATGGGAGCACGTAATGGATATTAATCCCTAGTCATGGGATTAACTGGAGGATTGGCCATTCCTGAGAATTAAACTCTAGGTGGGAAGAGCTGGGGTCCCTGTGAGCAGCTAAAGTCTGTCAGCAGAATCTCAGCTGAGTCTCTGGAGAATGTCCAAATCAGAGGTCATAACTGTGGTCTCAAAAGAGCAAATGGAGACTCACGGCCCTATAAATCTCCTTTTCCCAGGGCCCTGGACCTGTGTGGCTCAGTTAAAAGGTGGTAGTCAAGAGTATGTGTCCTGTTTAGTAACAGTCAGGGCAGAAATGCCTATTATTTGGTGATTTTTTAGAACAGAACTGTCTGTAGAAAATTCTGTGAAAAAAATTATCTGTGAAGAAAGCTCAGTTTTCTCATTTAGAACCAAAGTCTAAATATTCATTCAATTTAACATACAATGAGCTGAAGCACAATTTTTACTAACAGTATCATTAAGAAAGCTTGACATAAAAATGCAGTGGCCTTGGAGTTTCAATGTTAATTCATATATATATATATATATATATATATATATATATATATATATATTATGAAAAGTGTACTGTGTTCCCACTAGGATTTCATCAACAAATATATCGAGAAAGTGGAGTGGACAAGCAGATTTTCTAAGTACAAGTATGATGACCTTATCAATAACTAGATGCAAGGCATTATGAGGAGGGCGCACAGTGTGTATTATCTTTATTTTTTCTTTTTAAGAGCAGAATATGTTTATTGGATGAAAGAAAGATTCTGTCCAAAAAAGAGAGAGAAAGAGACCTTACTGGGTTGCCAAGGGCCCTATCTTTTATAGGGATTTTTATAGAGAAAAACCATGAGGTGAGGCTGGGCTAAGGTGGAAAACATGGGAACTCACTATGTGGTGTGAGGGGGGATGTGTCATCTGGCCTGAAAGTCGTGGAGAACTTGTTTAAGGAAGAAGCATTTGTGTTAAGGCCTACTTTTTAGGAAGGAGATGAATGAAATCACAAGTTTGGACTTGGGAATGTTCCAGGTAAAGGGTTAACATATTTGAAGACAAAATAAAAGGAGAGAGAGAGAGAGAACAAATGACAGGGAAGACAGGTATGGTGTGATTATACCTGTAATCCCAGCACACAGGTGGCTGAGGCAGGAGGATCTTCAAATACATAGTGAGTTCAACATAGAAAGACCACATAGAAAGACTGTGTCTCAAAAGAAAAGAAGAAGATAAAATGAGAGAGAGAGAAAGAGAGAAAGAGAGAAACAGCAGAGGAGACTTAAATAGAGGACAAAGAGATTAGAGAGCTAGAGGTAGCAGAAGCAGTAAAAATGAGAGGTGCTTTAGGGATGAAGTCCATAATGCATGAACTCAAAAGTTAGGCAAGACTTTAAAGCTATGTCCGAAGACATAGAAATTACCCTAAGGACAGTAAGGCTTCCGTGATTGTGCAAACTTGAGAAGTTTCACTAAGAGAAGCTTAACTAAACCCACTCAGTGCCTCCACAGCTCACACCACAGAGGACCTTCGAAGAGGGTCCTCTTGGATGCTATGAAGTGGAAATGAGGACAGACATATGTTTTTCCTTGGAGGAGTCTTCACGTCAGCTTGGACATCATCTCCTGGTTTCTATCGTGGACCCTTCAGCCTTCTGCCACAGACCCATTCACCTCCTCACGCAGCCTCATCACAATGAATCCAGATCTTGGACTGAATCCTTCGGCCTCCTGTGTGCAGATGCCTTCTGCATTCTTCCTCATCAGATGCTACAGGCAGTCATTGTAGGTCAACCTTGTTAAAGCTTATAGATTCACACAATCTTGTATTTTATCAGTTTCTCTTGTAAAACATTACCTGATATGGCCAGTGAAGAGGCACATGGAAGAAATTAAGCATGGTTTCAACAAAGTTACTTGCTGCCATAAAGTAGTCAGACAGGACAGACAGACATAGAGGTGTGTTTTCAGTCCCTGGTGACTAAGGCCATGAGGGACATTTGGGAGCTCCACAGTCATGTCCCTAGCAGTGCCAGTCTCTAGTAGAGGAGAACTGTCAAACAGGGCTCAATCAGGAAGGCAGTGACATTGACATTTCAAGGAGTGAGCTCCCAGGGACTGGAAAGATAGCTCAGAATTCTAAGCACCTGTCCGGCAAATGCACGGATCCAGGTTCCACATGCCATGTCAGCCCTGGTGCAGGATCCCCAGGTGTGCCATGCCAGCCACGGAAACCAGGGGTGGTGACACATGCCTGTAATCCCAGTGCTACGGAGGCTGAGACAGGATCACTGCAAGTGATTCTGTGTAGTGAGACCATGTAATAAATAAATGATTTTTTTTTAAAAAAAAGAGGGAGTTCCCCAGATTTTCTGTTACTACCTTACCTCTTATCTCATAACACTGCTGTGTAACAAATACTTCCCAAACCAGGGGCTCCATTGGCAATTATTAGTCTCATTCTTTCACTTGCACATTGCTGGAAGTTGGCTAAGCAGAATTCATCTGGGTGTTTCTGCCTCCACATTGTGGACCCAAAGATTTGGCTCCTAACTGAGGTCTAGATTCAAGCCTGCTGTGCTCAGATCTATTCATTTTCACTTCTAGTTTAACCCACTTCAGCTTCCCTGTGGAAAGCCTTCCCAGAGAAAGGGCAGGGGCAAAAGGGCCCCTAAGATAAGCCTTAACCATAGCCCATCATCACTTCCTCCTTTGTTGGAGAAAAACATAAATATAAAGTTTACTTTTTAATAATTTTTAAATTCCATAGTTGCTTTATCTTATTACAAGTTCTTTTAATGCCATCTATGTTGTAGTACATATCACAATTCTCTTTTCCTTTTATAAATTGAGTAATATTCCACCATGTATATATATATATATATATATATATATATATATATATATATATATAGCATTGTATTTATTTTTATTCACATGTCCACTAGTACCTGCATTGCTTCCACTTTTTTTTTCAGAACCAGATTGAACTCAGGCCCTTGTGCTTGCCAGGGAAGCCCTTATTCCACTGAGCCATCTCCCCGGCCCTTGATGGTCACAAATAAAATTTCTGTGGATATGGGTGTACTAACAGTTCTTTGAGTGCCTATTTCAAGCCTTTGGGTAAGTACACAGAAAGAAGTTGCTAGATCTTATAGTATTTCTATTTAATGTTTTGAAGAACTGCTACATCACTTCCCACTGTGGCCATACTATTCTACATTCTTGCCATCGATGCACAAATGCCCCAAATTCTGCATATTATGACATATTTTTTTCTGAATTCACCCTAAGGAACATAAGGTAATATCTCACTGTGATTCGGTCTGCATTTCCTTAATAATTAAGGATTTTTCAACCTCTCTTATGTACTTCCAGAACACTTGAATATCTTCTTTGGACAAATGCCTCTTTAGTCACTTGGATAATTTTAAATTGAGAGGTTTTGTTTATTTGCTGTTGAACTGGCATTCTTTAGATATTCTGGATATTGAGCTTGATAGGCTAGGACTCAAAGTTTTTCAGGCACCCTGTCCCAAACATTCCTCCTCTTGGCCCTGGGCCAGGGCCAGAGTACGGCCCCAAGCCCACCCCATTCTGTACCGTGTTCTTGGCTCATTTCCCCTTGGCCCTACACAGAGAACCACAGAAGCTCACCTTTGTTAACGTCCAGAGTCCCCCACAGACCAGGTAGCCTGCCAAAATTAGCTCTCCCACAGCTATTCCAGCTGGCAAACACCCTCCCCTAAAAACCCTATAAAATCCCCTCTCCCCTTTTAGTCAGGGCTGTCTTGGTCTACTAGTCAGCCAGCCTTCCTACTCCTACCTCCAATAAATCTTCTCAAGTCAGAATGCCTGGTCTGGTCAATTGCATGGGTTTGTACCTAACAGATCTTTTATCAGAGATACGATTGGCAAATATTGTCTCCCATTTCACTCTGCCATGTGCTTGAATATTCAAAATGCATTCATTTTGACAGTATGGTTGATCTATTTTCTTCTTTCATTACCTGTTGTCATAGGAAGAGATCATTGACAAACCCAATGTGGTGAGGCTGCGTCTTTTGAGGAAAGAACTACTCTCAGTTACTTTTCATTCATTGGTGGATGAAATACCCAACACCCAAAGTTAAGCAAGGAAAGGCTTATCTAGCCCACAGCTAGTGGAGGTTTCAGTCCGTGCTCAGCTGGCTCCACCGCAGCGTGGCACATGAAAGAGGGCAGCAGTTCATGGTGATGGAAACCAGCAAAACAACAAGAGCTAAAAGGAGGAGTAGCAGCAGGACTGGTGACAGAGAGCAAACCTGTTTCACTTGTGTTACATTCAGGCAATCTGCCCTAGGCCGGATGTAGTGCTCATGCCCATAATTTCAGCACTGGATCATGAATTAATCACAAAGCCTAGGAGCGCACTCCACAACTGCCAGAGGCTTTGTGGGGACAACTAGACAGGAAGCATACCAACTTTGCAATGTTATAGGCAAAGAACATGTATCACAGGAGAAGCTGTGCCGAACACGAGGCTATCGCACCTCCCTGTCCCTACCCCTCCTTATCTTGTTACCTTCTCCAGGTCTGCCACCTACTTCTACTCTTCGGATGAGGTGCTCAGGCAACTCCGAGGTGATGGGTGGCATGAATGAAGCTTGTCTGAAGGAATGGCAGTTCCCAAGAATTTTTTGCCATTTAACATTTCAAAAGAAATCTTAAACCAAGAGTAAGAGGACTTTGACATTGGACTCACCTCTAAAGAAGTGACCAAAACCGCCTCATAGGCTGAAGAAATGAATGAGAAAAAGCAGCTCAATGATCCAGGCATCACCACTTCTGTGACAAAGTTTTAACACTGCCCAGCTGCTTTGTTAACAGAAGTTATCAGGAGTCTGCCCCAGACAAGCCATGGTGTCAGAGCCTCGTCCAAACCACACCAACCTCACTTGTGCAATAGCAAATTCTTATTAACTCCATATAAACATTGGTCTCCTCTTTGAGATTATCTCCCATGTGCAAGGGCAGGTAACTGCTTGTCTTTGTCTAAAAGCCTTTGTAAAGTCCTATTTCTACTGTTCACTTGTGACATAAAACAGAAAAAGATATTTTGTTAGTCTTTTTCAATTTTGTCAAGCCTTTTTTATATAGTGTAATTAATGCAATACAACAAATGGATTTTGTTTATCTTCTGAGTGTAAAATTACATTGCTGAAGATATCCATTCAAATCATTCTCTCTCATAAGAGATGCTGATTTATATTTCTCTACCAACGACATCTCAAGGTACCCACATGCATACATCACAAACACACATGTGCACACACACATGCATAGGGTGTGACACACAGGGTCACAAATTATTGGTTCAGAACATAAAAGGACATGTGTGATGTTGGAGAGCCTTTGTTGCTTATTTTGTTTGTCATAGAGGGTACAAGAACTAATGCAAAGCACAGTGTGTGTGCGTATGTGGTGGACAGGACAGATGAGTTAGAGAGCCATGAGCCCAGCTGGCTCCCTGAGGGCACCAGACATCTGGAGAAGATGGAGGTGAATGGGAAAGGTAAGCTTATGGCTGACACAAGCTAAAGGGAAAGGTGGGTGGGAAAGACCTGGAATGCACAGTCAGTGCCATCCACCACTCAAGTGTATCTGCAGAGAGCTCTGCTGAAGCACATTGCAGTCCACCACACGGGCATCCACTCTGGACACCCAGGAGTAGCCACAAATGGAGTGGCCCCACCTGTGGCCTTTGTGATGAAGACGCCAGAGAGCTTAAGGATCAGATAGCAAAGCAAGAAATATACACCAGTGAGGTTAGAGGAAGGCCTTTCTAGGACTAATTTGCAGAAATTATTCAATAATAAGTCAGTTGTGAAAATACGGCAGCTGAGACCCTGCCAAAGTCAGTGGGAAACATTAGGATCTGCTGAGCAAATGCTAGCTGTGTAATCGAAAACTGCCTGGTTGAAGCTTTAACTTATGCATCAGTGTTTCCAGCCCTAATTTTAGTGGAAGAATAGAATGGGGCACAGGCTGGGGTAGATACCGTGTGGGTGATTGTGCTGAAGAGGATGGAATTCTGCCTGGTCTCTGGGACAGAGGAACACTTTCTGCTGTTTCCTCTCTCCCCTCTCTCCCTTAGTATCTGGGTATTCACCTCAGAGCCCACAAGGAATGGCAGGAAGACAGTTTCTGGTAGGATTTTCATCAGGATTTGGGGAGCAGAGCTGTCTTTATTTGGATTAGACAATCCTTGGCTAGATACAGGGAAATAAATAAGAGCTAAATGAAGCCTGAAAAACAGCCAAAGAGGTGCGGGAGCCAGGGAACTCAGCAATCTTGTGGGCTATGAATTAAACAGTGCCACCAGAAGGAAAGCCTGTTTGATGATTCTGAGGATATTCTACTAAAGGTATATTTCACACTGCTCCCAAATTTATAAATATGCTCACTCCTCTCCAGATTTTATTCACTAATGGCCACAAAATAAAATGCAATATATAATTTTATATTGAGCAATAAATAGGAAGACTTGCAGCCCTGTCTTCCTTGGGAACTCTTAAGGTTTCAGGGATGCATATTCCTTCACACAATAAGGAGACACAAATCAACATGGTGGCCAAGCAGGCACGGGTGAGTGATGGCCTCGGCTCCTAATGAAACCAAACCATGAAAAGACATTAGAAAGATTGATTGAAGTTAGGTTAGTTACCAGTGCTAGCTGGGGTACCCCAGGCCATAATGAAACTGCCAAAGGTTATTTATGGAGACACAGGGTTTGGGGGTAAGTTATGTCCAGCAGGCTGTGCTCACAGACATGCACATGCTCTGTCTGCCACAGCGGACAAGGCAGCAGACTCCAAGTCATTCTGGGCCCCCGTCCCCAGTAGGGATGGTGTTTGCTCAAAAGTCTGCATCACACAGTTAAAGGCAGGCTCTGGCCTAGAAGGAAACTCTATCACAGTGAATGTGTTATTGGAAATGTTGGACAAGATAAGATGTCAAAATCAGCACTGGGTTAAAAAAAATAAATTAAACAAACACCTGTATGAAAACAATGCCTTTAAACAAGCGTACAAGGTCTATTTATTTTGAATGTCTGTTAATCTCTTCTTGGCCATTGGATCTTTCTTAAAACCCAGAAAGGAACACAGAAAAAAAAAAAACAGTATTCACTGCATGCCCTACATGCATTCACCCAGTTTTGTTTGTTTGTTTGTTTGTTTGTTTGGTTGGCTGGTTGGTTGGTTGATTCGTTGGTTAGTTGGTACATTGGTTGGTTGGTTAGTTGGTTGGTTGGTTGAGTTTTCTTTTCATTCAGTATTAGGAACTCAATCCATTGACTTCATACTGAGCTGTATTCCCAACAAAAACAGACAGGCTCTCACTAAGTCATTAAATTGTGCAGATATGGATTGAAACTTGCCAACCTCCCACTTAAGCCTAGCAAAGTACTAGGACTACGGCTGTCCAGTTGGCTGGAACACCCATTCAATAGATAAAATATTATTTAGTTTTTCTTAGGAAATGCTGTTGGTGTGTTTTTCATACTTGAATTATCAGTGTACTAAAAGAAAATAAATAGAGCCCTCAAAATGGTTTTACATAAGAATTTTATGAACACCTGTGTTAGTGAGGTTGTCATGGCTGTGAAAAAATACCTGAGAAAAACAACTCAAAGGAGAAAAGACTTATTTTGGCTCATAGATTCAGAACTTTCAGTCCATGGTCACCTGGCTCCTAGACTACGGACCTGAGGTAAGGCAGGTGAAGTAACGCAGGGCGAAGACAGTGGTGAAGCAAAGCCACTCACTTCAGGCAGCTAGGAGTCAGAGATGGCGAAAGAGTCAGAGACAAAGGACTGGAAACAAATTATAGCCCCTATGATCATGCCCCCATGAGCCATTAATTTCAACTTTCCCCTCTCTGATACTCCATATGAACCCATTAATAAACTAATCCAAGAGACACATGACTAATCCAGCAAATTGATTAATGATGAGGTTAGCAACCTTAAGATGCCAGCATCTCTCTAGGGTCCAGCTATGCACATTGCTGCATCCAGCATAAAGCCTCAAGGTGTGTGTCTTTGGAGGACATTTGATATTGAATTCATAACAATATCCTGTACACCAAAGAGGAAGATGTATTGAAGGGAATTAGGTCCCCACACATAGAAAGTGGTTAATGCTGTGACCAGCCCTATACATGAAGGTTCATTGGATGGACCCAACCAGAAGCTAAACATATATACTGCACACATCTGTATGTATGCAGTACATATGTGTAGCATCCCAGGGAACAGTAGAGGATGGAAAATGGTGGAGGGTAAATCTGAATAAGGAATGAACGTAACTTGCAAATTGTCATATTCTTTAATCCAGATCTATCTGCTGTATAATTTTACTTTTAAAATGAATGGGGGGAAAGGAACAGAAGTAATCTAAAAGACAGGATATTTCTAATGTTACTAGGAACAAGATTTTGTGATGTGTAGCATAGTCAAGAGCTGGAAATGTCAGTAAATCAAAAATTTTCTCTAATGCCTGTCTGGCAGGCTTAAACAAAGGAAATGGAACATGATGCACAGGTTTTGTGATCCAGGTTAGACTGCTCGAAAGTGCCCCTCTCTTAATTGGTCACCTTGAATTCTTAAAAAGATTTTGTAAAACGATGGTTAGTGTCCCGGATATCTGAAGGATAAGCCAGTAGAAACAGCAGTAGCACTTGAAACTGTAGCAGTTCATGGCTATAGAGAAGAGAAAATAGCTCAGGAGAGAGTGCAGGATGACTCAGGTAGGGTCCGTGCTTCATGGTCTCATCAGAGGCTCGCAAAGCCAGGCACTGAGACAGAGACTTGGCTGTGTGGTTTGCCTGGGAACTTACAATAACAGGAAGATATGAATAAAATAATGCAAGGAATGAAAGATGTGAGAGAAAGACAATTCAAAATTAACCCAGCGGACAAAAAAAAAAAAACAGAAGCTAGAACCCTGAATTGTCAAGGCTGACTCTCCATTATGTGACAGTTTTCCCCAGACATTTCCAGGTTGTTGCTACATCTGCTAGAATAAGTTTTAAGAAGCCAAGGGAACAGTTGAGAAGAAAATATAGAGAAACCACTAGAGCTGTGGGGGGGCTTCTGGTAGGAAGAGAAGCAAACTAACTATGGCACAAATTGCTCCAGTTTGGTGACCTGAGGACACTGGATATGATGGTGAGGGTGAGAAGGGCCTTCCAGGTGATACTGGTGAGAAGTGGAGCCAGCCCTACAGATTCAGGATGAAAACTCACGAATCTTTGTTAATGTCACTTTACTTTTCCATTATCCCTTTCACAGGATACTGAAGAAAATTTCCCCAGGCATGTGCTAAACCAAAAAATGGCTTCCTATATTTTCTAGGGCTGCATAACTAATTGCTACAAAATGTCACTTAAAAAACAGACATCACTTTTCTTTCAATGCTAATGTCCAGTGGTCCCAAATCAATGTAATGGCAGAGCCATGTGGTCTCTGATAGTCCAAGGAAAGATCCTCCCTACATTTTCCTGTCTTCTGGTCATGAGCAATCATTTGCATTTTTTGGCTTGTAGACCCCCCACTCCAATCTCTCCTTCTAACATAACATGGCATTTTTCCCCACGATTCTTTGTCTCTGCTTTTCCTATCTGGATATCAGTTATCAGATTAAGCTTTACCACAATATGACTTCATCTTAACTAGTGACATCTACAAAGATCCTACTTCTAAATAAGTTCCTATCCTGAAGCTTTCATCAGGCATGGATTTGGGGAGAGATGCTATCTAATTGAACACCTGTAGACACCCAGGTGTCCCTGAAACATGTGAATGTTATCTTGTATGGGAAAGAATGGATATTAAGTTATGGGGGAAAAGATAACAGTAAATGGGCTAGAGGGATACCTCTGTGGCATAAGCGCCTGAGTGACAAGCAAAAGGATCCAGCTTTGAGGGAAGAACCTGCTCAGGCCCTGCTTTTGTCCTCTCTGAAAGAAGCTTTCCTTCCTCCAATAAATACATTCTACTCTTTTCTACAGGATCTATAGAATTTCACTATGGAGATCAGACTCATAGTGATTCGCCTATCTTCAGTTTCCTTAGCACTGCGATTATAGATGCTGGCCACCACGTACAGTCTCAAACACAGTCCGAGAGTACCCCCAGGGATAGGAATGGAACCACATGCTAGAGATTGAACCTTGACCACTGCACTCTGCTTAAAAAGGCACTTTAAACTGCTGAGCTATCTGGCCACCCTTAAATATATTCTACTCTTAAAAAACAAACAAACAATCAAAGGATTCAGGTTCCATCCCTGGTACTGCATGCCATGGTGGCCCACAACCTGGGAAGATCATGCAAGCCCAAAAATAAACAGGCTTGGTGGTACATGCCTGTAATCCCAGCACTGTGGAGTCTGACACAGGAAAATCACCAAGAGTCCAAACTGCACAATGAGACCCTATATCAAACAAACAAAACAGATATAAGTAACTGATGATTTTGAGAAGGAAAGTTCATACTGGACTGCCTGTAGACTTCTACCAGGGGCCCTGTGAGAGAGAACAGAGGGAAGAAGACCTGTGCCCAAGGCTGAAGACAGCGGAATGATGGGTAGGGAATAATGCTGTCACCAAGCCAAGATTCCAAAAGCCACAGCCACCTGAAAGAGAAAGGGGAGAAATAAGGAATGCAACACTGCCATAACCTAGATTTCAGAATTCTGCATTCTAGAGCTATGAAAATATAGATTTCAGTTCAATGAAGTCACCAAATTAGTGCTTTTTTTTGTTGTTGTTGTTAAAAATAAACCCATCAGGAATGCATTGCAAAAGATTGCAATGAAATCCATTTCTTTGACAGCAGAGTGCTGCATATATTTGTAGTGAAGACCTCTTCTTAATGGGGCAAATGACTTTCTGCTAAAGAATTGTTTGGAGACAATCAATTATAGAAATACATGGAGGAAATCCAATTTGGAAAAAACTCTGCAGTAAAAGAAT